>SEYY01000659.1:316602-331602 GCA_009176605.1 Armadillidium nasatum
ATATTCAGAATATATTTATGTCTATTTTCATAGCCAATTCGATATTCTGAGACCCTAGTGACTAAGCTAATTGCATGTTCCACCCCTTGGAAGTGACAAGGAATAGGAGGAAGCTCAATGGGTTTCATCATAGCTTGAGGTAGATCATCATTTGAAAAATATTGTAAGAGCAGTGGAGAAGTGACAGTTTCCTTGTTCCAGTCGATCATCTCAGTATAAGCATTGGCATTGAAATTAATATTATTTAGCAAGTCAAAGTTTCTTATTGGTCCTCTTCTTGTTCTTGCATTTATTATACAATCAACACCTGTCTTTCCAATTTCTACCCTACGATCTGTGATCATTGAAATCAAAATGTTTTCTGGATGAGCAAAGTAAGCATTGTTCCTGAGAACATTTTCCATAATTATGCGATGCTCCTCCCTCTGATTTCTGATGAGAGAAATTAAGTAATAAAAATTCATAGCACTGTCTGTAGCTTTTGATTGTGATTTAATCCAGAAACAACCTGGGGCATATACTTCTAATATGATCTTAATTAAATCCTGTTGTTGAAACATATAACCGAAGGATTGTATTACCTCTTGTGAACCATCTTGAATGATGCAAAGCTCCTTGAGATTTTAAGGCCAACTCCTTTGAAATGGTACCAGATTTTATTCCAATGCACATCTCGTAGAGATATTTTTTATTATTACTGAGATCTTTAACTATTTCTTCAGGAACATCAATTTCACATTGCACAGGTGTAAATTCAATGTTTTTTGCTTGCGTTAAATCGTTACTTATTTTATTTCCATCAAACCTTCAAAGCTTGACGGGCCCATTGTTTTGTCTTCAATACTTTCGAATACATGTCTAAAGGGTAATTCATTAACATGCAGAAGGCATATTGGCCACTTCCATGATTATTCCTACTCAATGTGAATTTCAATTAATTTTATTATACCACCTATATGTCCTTTGTTTACAACTGTTCCATCACACATAATTGCTTTAAGTGAATTAAAACTATGTGTATAAGTAAAAAAGGTGACATCTGCTATGCATCGAGTACTTCGGTTGTCAGGAGTCATGTGATCCATGTAGATATCACCAGGTTCTTTAATATAACAATGATGAGTTCTTCATTTTCTGTCCCTGGAAGTGTTTTGGTTTGATCTTTTCTTCCATCAAAATCCATGCATAGATTTTGGCACCACAACTTGTGTAAAGTCTCTTTTCTCAATCCAACTTCATTTTTTCCCCTTTCTACTTTCTTTCTTTCTATCTATATAGCATATTGCCTAAGTTGAGGATCCCCATATCTTCCAAAGCAGCATTAACAATTGCAGCAGCAGCTTTACTACTTACATGGCATCCCTCTGCTGTCACAGACAAATCTGTTTTGATTGTTTTCTCGTAATTCAAAATCTGGAAGAAAAATGAATCACTATATGCAGAACTACTAGCAAAATCACTACATGACATTTTTGCACGTTCCAGGTTAACTTCTTTTTCTTGCTGCAGTAGTAACCTTATCTATTGCACTAAGCTGGCTAATTCATTGTTTTTATCCAACAAACGATTCCCACTCAATCATTGGAATTTGAATATCACACCTACAATCAGTTCTACTGATTTTCTTATCAAAGCTGGCACATGTAGATATATCAAACATATATCAAATGTCAAGCTTTTCCATAAAAATGTTATTTCTTTGTTTGATTGGAACTTTATTGAGTTTGGTAGTTAATATTATCAAGCATTCAACTTTCATAGCAATTGCCTCAAATGATATATAAGCAGGGTTGGCAAAAACCCAGGTTTTCCCCAAAAAACCCAGCCCGGGTGGGTTTTTGCCAAAAACCCGGGGAATTGATGGGGTTTTCTGGGTTTTTGGTAAAAAAAAGTGTTGTACCATACAACACTTTCTATTTCATTTCCAATTACTGTAGACACATGCAACTTGTGTGTGTCTACAGTAATGTATAAATGTTTATTTCTCTCTTTTTAAAAAATCAAATGTTTTAAGAATATTCTTTATATTTTCAGGTGTTTCTAAATTTCTAATCAATAATTATTAAATTATAGCATCCAATTAACAGAACTTTAAGGTGGAAAAGCTTCTCTATCTTAAATCATGAATAGGGGTGGGAGGTTGAAAGACCTGGCTTGGGGAGAGTTTGAGAGTGTAAATGTTCTAGAAAATGGAAAGACTGTGAAGAAGAGAAAATGCAACCATTGCAGTAATCTGGTGAGCAACAAAATTGAAAGAGTAAGAGCCCATCTGGGAAAGTGTGATCAATATAAACTTATTGGCCAAGGTGAAGGTAGCAGTGATGATGGTGATGTTGAAATGGCAACTGGATTTTCACCAGCTCCAGCTGTGCCTGTGGGCCAAAGTAGATTGACAACACCTTATCAATCTAGATCATGATCACCTGTACCCTGTAGAACCAAGATCAGTCAGTCCAGCAACTAGTATTAGAACACCCACACTGACTCCAAGTCCAAGTGGACCAAGTGCTGCATCAACGCTGGGGACTATTGTAACCAAGCAAGTGAAGATAGACAGTTTTCATGTAATGTTCCATTTAGTGCTGCAGAAGACCCCGAAATGAAGAAATTATTTACAATGATGCGGGGTGGAACTTATCAACCTCCCTCAAGACGCCAGCTTAGCAAAGGCCTTTTAGATGAAGTTGCTGGTGAATGCGAGCTTCGCATATAGCTGCCATAATTGTCAATGTAGCTATTCACTGTGAAGCAATGAACCTGCAAAACCAATTTAACATTGTGGCCTCAGCTTTAGATAGGGTAAGATAACCTGGTTATAAAGTTAATATATAAAAGTCTATTTGAGACTTTTATATCAGCTCTCCTCTATTTGAGACACACAAGAGCATTGAATAATAATACATGATGCATCACACTCCGTTTGAACTATTTGTGAACCATAGTTAAAATCTTACAAAAATGTGACTTTTATTCCTACTCAGATACTATAATAATAATAATAATAATAATAATAATAATAATAATAATAATAATAATAATAATAATAATAATAATAATGTTTAAAATTTGACAAACTTCAGTCAAGGAGCAGCTATCTTTTACAAAAATTATCAATTTTCTTTAAAACAAGAATTGATATCAGTCTGGAGACAGTTATTTATTACTGAAACTGATACTTACAAAAATTTTATATACTGATACACAACCACCACAAAATTTACTCCATATATATATATATATATATATATATATATATATATATATATATATATATATATATATATATATATATATATATATATATATATATATATATATATATATATATATATATATGTAGTTTGCGTGTGTGAAGTGCTTTACACTATTATAATCAAGGTAAATATCAATTACCAATATTAAAACATAAAGGATCTTTGCTTCATCTGTGAGAATCAGGTAGAGCTGATAAATGGTTATTAAAAATGAGCAAAATAAAATGAGGACAGCTATGTAATATTTAATGAGTAATATGATCTTTTGAATTAACATTCACAATTTCATCAAGTACTTTATTTAGGTAAAGGCTGTATTTGAAGCTATTTACAACATTATAATGGGCAATCTGCAATACAACTGATTGACTTGTAATTATTTCTTTTGATTATATGAATCACAATACAAATGTTCTACATCATTAAAATGAGGTATAAATTAATCATTTAAAAAAGGTCTAGAGAACTATATATATATATATATATATATATATATATATATATATATATATATATATATATATATATATATATATATATATATATATATATATATATATATATATATATATATATATATTGCCACTTACATCAACAGGGGAAGGTCTCCTCTTACTATCCTTTTCACTGACTTTATTTTCTTCACCATCTATTAAAATATAACAGTTATTAATATTAAACTAACAAAAAATGAATAAATTATAATAAATTGACAAAGATTAGAATTCAATATATATAGCAAATACCAGATCTTTATGAAAGTACAACAACAAAACTCTGAAATTTCAGCATCTCTTTTGCATACAGATTTATACTGAGACAACTATAAATTGGACCTCAAAATACCATCTTATTTAGTCACAGTAAAGAGTAAACACATGAAAACTGAAGGCAAATAATACACCAAATATTTTGTGAAAGAAAAAATAAAATATTTTATCAAAATAATAAGTGTTACCCAAAATTTTAGTAACTTATCTAAGAAATTATTTGAGGCTTTTCAGAGATTAAAATATATATATATATATATATATATATATATATATATATATATATATATATATATATATATATATATATATATATATATTATATATATATATATATATAATAATATAAAAAATATATGAAAAAAAGATTTTTTTTTTTTTTTTTAAGGAAGTTTGTATATATTAATGTTGATTTACTTAAGTTAGTCATTTGAGTAATTACAAGTTTTAATAATAATAATATTAAAAGAAGCAAGCATAATACTTGATAAAGAAGAACAAGTATATTTTAAGAATAACCACTACTTACTATAAGAATAAAGCAATTTACCATCTCTAACACACTAGCTAGTCACTCACGATAACAGATAAAAGACATTAGAAAATAATAGAGAAAGAAATATAAAAAAAGGAAAAATACGAGAAAAAACAAAGAGAGAAATTATCATAAAATTGTATTCTTGAGGTTTCAAGATCAAAAAACTACCATGAAGCTAAGTAGAGATCCCTATTTTCAAACGTAAAGTTTATTTGAAATGGTAGCAGAGCTGCTCTTCATTTTGTACAGCAGTTCTACCAAGGGACATGGATGAAGTAGAGATAAAAACAAAAGAAAGAATGGTTAAAACCAATCAGACTGGAGGAAGAAGTAAGAGGAGACTTTGGGAGGGGCAGAATCTTAGTAGCGAAATTAGATGTCTGGTGTTCAATGGAAATGTGAATAAATATAAGATTTGGAGGAAGATGATTGATTCTTGTTGGCTGAAGGAGGGGAAACAAACTGCACAGCAGTCATAGGAGGGTGAAACTTTTGATGCCATCAGTGCTATGATGAGCACAGCATTGTTGGTGAAAGAAGATGCAGTACAGAAAATGTTGGAAAAATTGGATGAAACATTTAGAAAGGATAATATAATGGATAACCCTCGACAGGATAATGAAGTATTTGGACATAAAGTGTTGAAAGGAAGAACATGAATATATAAGTATACATATTATAATAAGTCATGATTTTGTAATGATAGTTAATCGTGCTTAATGTTTTACTATTGTTATATAGAAACAGTAAAATGATGTTTAGAGGAAATGCATAAAGCATGTCATCTGCTTCGAAAGATCCAAATCCCAAATGATCAACAACAAGGTATCTGGATTAATGCCGGGTGGCGTCAACTGAGCTTGAAAAGGCGAGCTGTAGTTTCACCGCTAGGAATTAATTTGATACTCGCAGTATGTCACAGTATATGAGGTTAAAAGAAAGAATATATATATGGAAGGGAGAAATATATTACATGTATATGAGAGGGCAACTATCTCCTCATCTGGAGAAACTCCTAGGAACCATGCGAGGGAAGAATAATACTTATCAGAATACAAACCGTATGTGTCGCTATCCAATCATCGTGTTTTAAATTGGTTAAAATTCGTAATGCTAAGTATGAATTTTTCAATTGAGGGAAAACCGTAAAGTATGGTTATTGGTTGAGAAGGAATTGTTTGCTCGACGCAAAAAGATTTGATAATAATGTTGAAGGAATGATTGCGATCGTATTAATTTCAACATATTTGTTTTCTGAAACATAGGTTTATTATTAAAAAATTATTTTATTATAAAATTAATAGTTGATTGTATTAATTGTTATAAGTTCGAAAAAAACAATTGTATCTTTTTCAGTATTAAAATACTAAAGCTAAAATCTAGGCACAGGAATCAACTTCCGTACAATGTTCTTACACATCCTCTTCTCCACTATTCGGGTCATATTCTCTTCAGTTTTCTTCTCTACTCTTCTATTTTCTCCCATCTGATTCTTCTATCTTTTCTTTCCCTCTGGTTTAAGCCCCTCCGCTCACGACGACAGCCAAATACATATATATATACTTATATATAACTATATATATATATATATATCAATATATATTATACGATATATATATTATATATTATATATTATATATTATATATATATATATATAACCTCTTACGATGGTTTGAGATTCATCAAACAAATTTTAAATCTCGGAATTTTTCAAAGTATATTATTTGTAAGAGTATCAACTTCTGCAGAGGACTTAAATGCATTAAAATTGTTTGAATTTTTCAGAATGAAAAACTCAGCCAAACTTCTGTTAAAAACTGTCCTTTCCATGACAAAAACTCTTTCAGATTGAATATCAATTCTGTGATTAAAATATACCAGAAGTTTAAATAATGAATTTTCAGAGCTTTCAGTTCCCAGAGAATATTTATGTTGATCATTCTTCTCTTCAGATCTATGGTCACTCCAACATAAACTTCTTCACAATCACTTGTGGCAAGTATTCTAATAAATGACAACACTGTCATCATTGGCATTATCTTGTTCAAAAAACTTCTCCCATAGTTTCCAAATTGGAACAAAATTAATATTGGGGAACAAAGATCTTATTTTATATAAGATCGATACCAACTGGTATTTCAATCAGCACACTATATATATATATTATATATATATATATATTATTATATATTATTATATTAATATCTATATATATATATATATATTAGGTTAAGAATGGGTTCTTTCTCTATATTAGAGATGACCCATTTCTTGAATATTTAATCTAATTATCTTCTTTATCAGTATTAACATTTCATTATTATAATTATTATAAAAAAAAAAAAAAAAAAAAAAAAAAAAAAAATTATTATTATTTATTTATCTATTATTATTGCATATGGTAATGATTGATGACACCATTACTATCTTTAAGAACTTAAATAAAATACATAAATTTATCAACAGATTGCAAGAGTTGTCATGTTTGAAATTTACATATGAAACATGCATCAATAAAAACTATTAATTTTTTAGATATTAAAATAACTGTAAAACATGATGGAACATTGTCTACGGGAATACATGTCAAACACACTGACAATGGCATGTATATGAACTATGGGTCCTTCTCACCTAATATTTATAAAAACACTATTAATGTTGAGAAAGCTTCCACAGATTTAAAGAGGAATATACATGGGTGCTCTGATTGGAATCATTTCTTTCGTCGAGATCATACTTCGATTAGACAAATGGGTAATTAACTGTGACCATTGTCAGCACCACAGTAATATTGATTTGAAGACACTATAGGGACAATATAAACGTAACTTTCGAAATTAAATATTATCGCATTAAGAACAAGTAAAGTAATTCATTAAACAGACAACCGCTTTTTAGACCAAAATAAGAAAAAAAAAAAAATTTTTTTTACGGTTTTATTTTTGAATATTTTTAGATGAAGAATACGTCAAAGATGGAACTAAAATGTAGAATTAGATATAGTGCAACATTAAAGAAAGTATGACAATGCGGAACTATATATTCTTTTAACACTCAACATAAACCCATAGATAACAACGAAGATCTAAAGTCAGACTTTTGCAGACGAAAAGACTCTGAAATATTGCTTCTCGTCGGGTTCTTCCTGGCGGGGTGATCAAGAGATGCTAACCAGACGAACATTACCTATCGATAGTTGTTATTGTAGCAAGTTTGAAACTGAATACGTGGTTCTGTCTTGTATAATTTATCGGAATCCGACCATATCAATGGTATATATTCCGACAAAATAATTGTGGATAGGGGGACATGTCTGGATACACCACTTATTTCCGAGGGCCTAGACAAGATCTTTGCCCATTATTTAAACAGGGACGCATGGTAAAATGTCAACTATACCATACATACACCATATTTCCTAAAGACTCTTTTATACATTATATATACGAATCGTGTGAAGTCAAAAGTTTGAAAGGTGAATAGCGGATTCATTCTACATTAAGAACCGTAGACCTGGTATTAATATAAAATTTAGTGAATTATGAATGAAACTTAATATTATTTGAATTAATTAATTACAAATGCATACTTGAAACTAAATAACACTTTCTATCGAAATGGAGAAGAACGTTCACTCTGCTAGAGTGTTTCACGATCGCTAGAGATGAAACGCGTCAGGTTATAGAATAGGCAAATAAAATTATAACTCAATCTACTTTCTGCGATAGATATGTTTTCAAAGAATAATTTTAAAGAGTTAAACTAATGTTCAAAGGAAGTATAAACTATTTAGAAACTGTCATAGTGGGAGAAGAACGAAAGTAATGTAGGGAAGAATATCTTTATTTATGTAATCAAGTAAATCTGATATTGAGTTACCTATATTGGTAATTAAGCTATTAATGTATGTAGTTTGTCATTATTATTATATAGGTAAATGTATATTATTATTATATTATTATTTTATTATTCTTGTTATTTTATTATGATATTAATTATTTTATTATTAAAATTATTTAATTGAGGACATTAGGTGGCGCGCGCGAGACTGCTCAAAAGCAAGCATTTCTTCCCTAAGGTAATAGTTCTGGTCTTATGGACATAATAAAAAATCGGAAGCTATCATGGAATCCTTTGGTATTCTATAAACGGTATGCACTACAATAACAAAATAAAAAATTTTTAGGAAAGACTATACATTGAATTTTGGCGATATAACATTATAAAATAAAAAGTAAACAATTTTTTTGTTCGCGACGAAGTTAAATTCGAGATGATTGGTTTATAAGAACTCGGCCATGATAATTAACGGAGATAGGAGTAATTTGTACTGAGGTGAGGTAGGTAAATGCGAATGTAGAAAAAAAACGGAGTTTATATTAATAATAAGTAATAATAATTTAAATTATAATAAATAAATAAATATATGAATTGGTAGATTATATAATAATAATGAATAATATATTATTATTATTATTATTATTATTATTATTATTATTAGTATTATTATTATTAATTAATTAAATAAATAATTATTATTATGGGATTTATTTGTGTATTCATTATTCTCAAATATCAGTTACTTTTATCTTATTTTCTTCTATAAGAACAGAACTCATTTCAAAACCCACTATGTAAATATGTATTGTCTCTTATTAGGACCCTAAAATGTTTTTTCGTTTTAATGAAGTATTTTGAGGAGGATGACATAAAGCTTAATATCAATTTGCAGAAAATTCTGATCATTATATACGCAATTTGAATTTATAACCTTTGTATATATATAATATATATAGGATTTAAGCGATTTGGAAAGGCAGAAGTTTATAGTAATGGTCATCATTATATATATAGAAATCATATCTATATTATCTTAGAATCACTAATTAAGTATACTTATTTGGGGTGATATATAATACATAGATAATATGAAATAATACCAGAATAACATATATAATTTAATATATATTATATTATTAATTAAAATAAATAAAACTAATAAACTATATTAATAATAAAAGACAAAATGAACATTTACTTGCTAAAAATATTTTATTTTTATATTTATATTATTATTTATTATTATCTTCTATTATTATTAGTTCTATAAATTTAGGTTATTATTATTATATTGAATTATTATTATATATTATTATGATTATTATCATTCATTATCAGAATATATAATTTGAATAAAATGATTTATTATCAATATGTATTTATAATTGATTTGACTTAATATAATATTATTATGAATACAATATTTATAATTGATGTAGTATATTATGAGTTATTTTATTAGTGCAAGTGTACCGTGCTCACTATCAGTCTCTTTGTGTCAAACAATATACGACAACTATTCCTTCTTACCAAATAGTGAAGTTAAACTTTATTTAATGTGCATATTGGGATCTTTAAAAATGATTAATTCTCTTCGAGTTCATTTTCTCATATGTCTCTTTTCCCATGCTCGATTATGATAGTTATAAAAAGTTTAAAATAGTATCGGTATGTAAATGATGAAATATTATAAGGATCTTGTTTCTAAAATCATTTGATGTAATTCATGGATTCGCTGCTTTCTTGGTTGAGATACGTGGAACGGATGGAGATTACTGGCTAGATGAATCTTTGTTTATCTATATTTAAAAACATTTCGGTTTGTTTCAATCAACAATATACTAGAACCTACCTGAAACAAAATGATTTTCCTCCCGCCGGTTTTCCTTACAAACATTCATTATCAATTGGTTTTTGCATATAGATGAGAAGATATAGAAGAAAGACAAATAAAACAACAATAAAATAATAAAATATGCTAATCATTGAGATCCTGCTTATTATTAGATAACATTTACTATGAGTGGATTGTATGGTTTATTCTGCCATGATATTTAAATCTCCTGTAAATTGTGTCTTCTAATACTCTCGTGCTAGGTAACCACAATCTGTTAGGTGTCTATCAACAAAAGAAGGAAATGAGAAGCATTCATATGTTATATAATCTGAGCGAGCTTCACTGATACGATTTTTGTATGTTTAATACTCCATTCTGAGCTTAGTACTAACTCAATAGGGTATACTCGGCCGTTCTTAGGGCAAAGTAATAATGCTAGATGTTCTATATGGAGTAAAACTTTATCCTAGAATGCAAGTCATGTTATAGGTCTTGAACCATAAATATAAGGTATGACACATATTCGTATTTTCAATGAAGAAAAATGGACAGAGGTTAAATGTTTCGTATAGATGTATCAAAAGATATATTTCTCTCTATACACCATTCTCGACCGTCGCAGTGTCGTTGGGGAAACAGTATCATATATAATTATAAGCGAGGTCATATTACGTTTGCATTTGGGAAAGAACATATAAACACGATATCAGATTGAAGCTAATGGGTGGCTCACAAATTTTTAGCTAGATTTTTGTTATTCACGTGCACGATAACTAGGGGTTTTTCACGCTCGACTACTATTACGGCCTAGAGATCTACATTTCTCATGGAAAAGTAGCATAGTGAGACAGAACGATAGATATTATAACAATTTAAATTCCACAAGTCGTTCATACTAAGGTTGTTTATATTAGTGTCGGTCAGTATGTCTACTGAACTCGAGAGTTTTCTGTCATTTAAGATACTATGATTAAACATTTTATAGTGTTTTTATGGGTTAACTAGAAAACTGATTAGAAGATTTGTTCATTTTCCAAGTAATGGCTTTCTTTCCTCATCATTATAGTGGAATTGTAGAAGGGAAATTAGTAAAAATCTTGTTGAACCAATCGTGAACCATAGGATCAGTAACATTACGACAACACAGAGAACTAGTTCAAGAAAAGACAATAAGTTATGTGTAAATAGAGAATACCCTCTCACACAACGAATAGATATCTAATCTATTGCTCAGATAAGTTTCGGGCAAAAGCTTCAAAAATAATTGCTATAGGTAGAAGTTTCTATAATAATTATTTTACTAAAGGATGGGCAGACTCTCAAGAATAAATCATTCAGCCATACAAGCATAGAATCCGATAACATAATCTGATTGTTGAATCTTATCCGAATCATTTAATTACTAGAGTATTTAGACCGTGATGCAAATTCTAACCTTCCATGTTTTTATCTAAATTTAAGAAAGTAAAGTGAACAAAGGAAAGAAAACTTAGCATACATTCAGAGTTCAGGAAAGAAATGAGTTGGTCACAATGAAGAATTATGGATCATTCATAAAGTATTCTTGAATGGAAGCATTGTCTACTCACTCAAGGTTTTAAAATTTTACGGGGCCACAATTCAGTATAAATATAGATATCCTTTAATAAATTATACAGACTTACATCAGGAGAGGTAAATAATATATATATAGTTAATATCTTATAGTATATACCTATATAGTATATATATTATACCTATCCATTACTCCTATATATATATTATATTATCTATATATATATATATTGACTAATAACCCTATATACTATATATTATAAGTGGGTAAAGATGTGATTATATATATGGGGAGGAGGTATATAGGAATAAATAATAAAAACAATAAGAAATAATTAGGACTAGTGATACTATATATATAGTTTAATATATAATAACTAATGTTAAGATATTGGAAGGAATAGAAAGAAAAAAGTAACAGAATATTTATATATGAAAAGGAAAATTAAAGACTTTCTAGATATTATAATTTGGTGATATAGAAGTGAGGAAGCATGAAAAAAGATAGAGTTTTTTTTATTTCGTTTAACTCTCTTCATATAAAAGGGAGTTGGTCTTGAAGAAGCCTCTCAAGTGCTTCATTTTTAGGTAATGCTCGAATAATATAGGACGATAAGATAATAATAAAAGTGAAAATAGAATATTATATGTCATTATTGAAAAGTAATGAAGAAATATTGTAGGAAATAATAAAGATGAGAGAATAGGATAATAATATAATGAAATAGATAAAAATTGAGAAGTAATAATTAATTGATAAATGAGGAAAGAAGAAATTAGGTCAAAATATATTAACTGTGAAATGGATTTGATAAACTCACAATAATTTAAAAATAAATGGATAGTATAATGTTTATGATAAATAATAATATGATATAACTACTTTTAAAGACCTACAAGTTTACTTAGGACTCCCACATAAACTAGAAATTTTTTCGACGGAAGGATAATTCAGTAATAGAGAAACTAAATAATAATGATAAATAGTAATACAAATTATTATTTTAATAACATAATAATTATATAAATAATAATAGGATAGGGGATATTAGTTACTATAAATAATCAATACATAATTCAATTGTTTCTATATTATAATTGATTAAAATATAGCTTTTAATGTTCATATATTAGGTTTTATTATTAATTATTTATATTTTTGATAAATTATCATTAAAATCAAAATTTGAGTTATTGCTAGTATTTTTAATTTTGCATTTATTATTATTATTTTATTTGTTTCATTATTTTATTAATAATTATTATTTGGCATTATTCATTATTATTATATAGATAATATTAGTGAATTATTATATTATTTATATAAATTATTATTATAGATAGATGATGAGGAAGAGGTATTACTGGGCTCTGAAGATGGAGATGGAGATGTCCCTGAAGCAAAGGAAAAGGAGATGGACAATTAGAAAGAAAATGAAGTATTTGAGGAAATAGAAGGATTTAGGTCAAAATACTTTACTGTGAAATGGATTGTAACTCAAAAAATTAAAGGAGGAAAAAGAATATTTAAAGCACATTTAGTACCTAGAAGTTTAGAGGAAGATCTATAGCCATGGGATAAAGATGCTCCAACATGTAATGCAGAGACATTGAAATTTGCCATATCAGTAATGGCACTCAAGAATTGGAGGTGTAAGACATTACATATTCAAATTTTTTGGACACTTCAAGGAGACAAAATAAACAGAGAAGTGTATTTGAGACCACCAAGAGAATTTGGTGGAGGACTTTAATGGAAATTAAAAAAGATGGTGTATGGTCTACAGGATGCTGCCAAGGCATGGTACAAGAAGGTGGTGAAAGTAGTGAAAGGAGGTAAGTGGAAAAAAATGTTGAAGAGGAAAATATTTTCTATTGGAAATGAGAATGATGAATTTGTGGGTATAATGTGTACACATGTGGATGATTTTTGTTTTGGTGGAAAAGTTTTTTTTTTTTTGAGGATGAGATTATGACTAAACTGATGTCAATTTTGGGACTGGTTTGGGACTGGGTAATAAAGGAGAAACTTTTTCGTACATTGGAGTACATATAAAGGAAAAATGGATGTCTTTATATCAATTAGACTTTACTGAAAATATTCATTTACCAGATTTAAGGAGATACCTTGGATATAGATCGCTGAAAAGGGGAGAGATGAGGGAACATCTATCTGTAATTGGGCAATTGAACTGGGTTGTACAAAACACCCAACCAGATATAGTTTTCATAGTTAGCTATTTGAGTAAAGCAAACAAAGAAGGAACGAACTGAAGATAGGTAAAGTTATCAAACTCATAAATAGAATAAAAGGAAAAAGTTTGATCATTAAAATTGGGAAGTTTATGCTGATGCCTCTTTTGGAGGAGCTCAGGATAATAAATCACAAATAGGTTATATCATTATATTATATATATCCCTATCTGATGGAAAAGGAAAATGAAACCAATTGGTTGAAGGTCCCGGCGGTCACGCCAAGCAGCTAAAGCTACTATAGAAGCAGAAACAATGAGTTTGAATAAAGGTGTGGAGGTACCGTAAAATGGGGTAAAACTAACCAATTTTAAGATTTTGACTTTTGAAAGGCACAAAAAATTGGGATTACATGATATAACTATGTATAATTTTTTTGAGAAACATGAACCTTTCTGAATATTTTAATATCAAAAAGTATAAGGAAATATGCAAATTAATATTTTTAACATTTTTTTAAAATCATGGGTGATGAAAAATTAAACAGGGGAAAACTAACCACTTAATATCATTAACCAATTTATATTATTTAAAAATGGATCTTCCGTAGTGCTTTTTATTAATATAAATGGATAAGAATATTAGTATTATAGATTATCTAGAAACAATGAAGAAAAAAACATGTTTAGATACACATTTGAACACATGTTTGGACACGTGTATGGTGGCAAAATTATGCAAATTTTTCAGCATATTCTCTTTGTAAAATTGAATTAGTAATTGACCTGTAGATAGTTAAATCATCGATATTCATTATGTTATACTTGGAAATTTTCATGATTGCCTAAAAAGTTGAATTATCGCAAATATCCCATAATCATGAAACATCAAACTTTTTTTGTTAAAAAAATATTTTTGGGCATAATTTTTTTTTTCTACCTGTGATGAGTTCATGAAATTTTCTGAGGTTGTATATTTGGGTGAGATACACATTTTTATTTAGAAAAAAA
>SEYY01000659.1:336602-341602 GCA_009176605.1 Armadillidium nasatum
TTGTTTGTTTTCTGGAAGGTTGTACGAGGCCTCCCTAGCCTTTTTCTGGAGTGGTATGTCAGCATTTCTACATTGTTTAATTTTCAATGTCCAACTCTGGACACTTCAGAAGTCTAAGACTGGCTGGGGGAGCAATTTCATTTTTGGACTTTTTTGTGCAAACCAATGTTGCTGTAGCTGCAATTTGGTTGAGTTTCAGGTCCTTAATAACTCTCATAGCTTTACTGCAACAAAAAAATAGCCTTGTAGGGGAAAGTGTAAACAACCCTATGCTCAGAAAAAAGAAAAACAACACAACAAAATTACAAAAACAAGGGGAGTTCCTTATTCTGCCTTTTACAGTTTTTCCCATCCCACATCTCCTGCAACGGCATTTTTTTTCAGTGCTTTTATGACATGCTCAATAAAAGATCAAAATTGGCACAGTAATTTTTTGTGCCAAGTATTATGATGCCGACTGCATATACAAAAAATGGATTCCAATAATTTACTAAATTTGTATGACAATTGGATTTGCCAGAACTTGAAACTTGAATCTGGACTCAGACCAGGCATAATTTTAGATTGACTTGGCCTTTGCATTAAAAACTGCACTCAGTACACTATGCACAAAAACACATTGTGTGTGTGTGCTTGTGTTATATATATTATATATATATATATATATATATATATATATATATATATATATATATATATATATATATATATTATATATATATATATATATATATATATATATATATATATATATATATATATATATATATATATATATATATATAATATAACCCAAATTTAAAAAAAGAAAAAATTGTAAATTACCTTTACAAGCTGGATATTATATTTGGAACATTGCTAATATATATATATATATATATATATATATATATATATATATATATATATATATATATATATATATATATTATATATATATATATATATATATATTCTGCATAGTGTGTGATTGTAAGTAGTAATTAGCCCTTAAAGAATCTGATGATAATGATGATAATAATAATAATAATAATAATAATAATAATAATAATAATAATAATAATAATAAATGTCTTGAGACTATCAGAGACCTTCCATATCCTACCTGAAATCCTTTTATTAAGAGACTTTCGTAGGGAGCTGCTACTAGAAAATATTCCTTGCAGCCAACTCACCATTGCATTAGATGAATTATTTTAAACACATCAATAATTCATATTACAATAAAGAATACATATAAAAGTCATTTACATACCTAATATTAAAATGTACTGCTTGAGTTTTTAAAACCTTACAATTATTGTATAAAATTTCTGCATAATTAATTTCAAGTATAACTACAAAATAACACACAAACCTATTATACATATCGATAAACATTTACCTAAGCAATCAAATAATTTTATCAATTTTATCACTCTTATCTAAAGATAGCATTATAAAAATTCTTAAAATTGTCAACAAATTGACAATTTCATATTACAGTCAGTGTAGTTATACTGTTGTCTTGTAAATAAGAACACTTGTTAAAGAATTATTATTATTATAAGAATTTCCACTTATTTTTATTGTCAATTAACTTAATTTACCTCATTACTTTAAAAATGGTAAAAAAAAAAAAAAAAAAAAAAACACATTGTAAAATAAGAGCATATTTCTCAGTAATTCTTTAAGTATATATTATTTAAGTAAACCACACAAAAACAAGAAAACTGGGCATAAAAATAAAATATGGATAGTTGAGGATAAGTACAAAAGTAGCAAATCTTATAGTGATAATGAAGAATTGCAATTCTCTACAGTATCATAAAGCAGATACTATTTAAATGATTAATAAATGGATATAATTATTTTCATTTATTTTAGAAAACAAAATGATATGGTAATAAGTTTATAATTTCAAATATATTGGAATCAGGGATGGAAAAACTTTACTTTTAAATATAAAATAGATTTCTAGAAGAAGCAAAACCCAAGTTTCTTTAAATATTTGGTTTATTCGTTTTTTTAAACATTAAAAGCAATATTCTAGTAGTTAATATTTATATCCTTTACATTAATGTTTTCATAACTTATTTTTAAATAAACAATATTTACAATTTAAACATTGATATATCCTTTCATTTTTCTTCAAAAGCACAAACTAGGTTATATTTTCAATGCCATATATATATATATATATATATATATATATATATATATATATATATATATATTATATATATATATATATATATATATATATATATATATATATATATAAAGATTTTAAAACCACTAAAACAGATAAATAAAAGCAGGAGTGAGTTTATGTTTCACTCCCTATCATAAGGTAATATATATAATATATATATATATATATATATATATATATATATATATATATATATATATATATATATATATATATATATATATATATATATATATATATATATATATATATATATAGTGCAACATTTCAATTATTTACACATTCACTTAATCAGCAAATTAAAATTAATTAAGGTTAAATGTAAATTAAATGTATTCTGTTAATTTATAGTAATAAAATTCTGTGAAAGATAAAATGTTTATGCATAGTTCTCTCTGATATAAAATTTAGAAACTATTTATTTAATATGTTTATTTTAAGATCTTATTAATAGTCAGCAACTTTCTAACAAAGAATAATGATTCAAGAAATGTTTGTTTCTTATTCAAGAATTTTTCAAAGTTTTAACTTGTGAATCATTTCCTCCCCATCTAAATCTCCAACCTCAAAATTTCTTGTGTGTTACTTTTAGTTTTAATGGTAGTTGTAGTTACTCAAGATTCCTAACCAGAAACATCATATAACCTAAGAATTACAAATATCACATCTATTCTCATATTATTATTATTTTTCCTTTTTTGATTAAGTGCTTAGTGTTGTAACTTCAGTCATAAATTTTAAAGATTCCAACCTGAAAATTTCTGCTCCACCCAAAGGTTGGATATTCCACTGGTAGAAGCAGTTCTAAATTAGTTTTTTATTATTCCACCTTTCAGACTACTTGTAACCAAGCATGTATAACAATTAGTGATGGGACAATACCAAAAAAATTTGATTCCAATTTCGATGCATATTCCATAAAAACTTCCAATGCTGATTCTCTCACTACTGTGAAAGATTAATATTGTTGCAATTATGAACCGACCGGGGCCCCGGCCAAACCCGGCCATTTTTACTGACCCCGGCCAAACCCGGCCATTTTTACTGACCCCGGCCCCGGCTAAAAATCAGGGAAAACCGGGGTTGCCGGCCGGGGTTAAAATGGCAAATTAAAAAAAAAAAAATTTTTTTTAAAAAAATAAAAATTTTCAGCCGATTCTGCTGAAACTTTCAGTGTATATAGATTTTTTACCGGTAAGAAAAGTCCATTTCTAGCGTTTTTCCGAGTCTATTACGATTAAAAGTTTTTTTTTTTTTTTTTTTTTTGTGGAAATTTTACCCTTTTTCAATAGAATGGCGGTGCCAAACCACTTTTTAGAATGAGCTGAAAGTTGGACTCATTTATTCAAAATTATATGGGCTACAAAAGCTTTAATAGACTTTTGTTCCCAGAGTTATAGAAAAAATGTTATAAGCCAAAAACTGACCAACTATAGAAAAAAAAAATTTTTTCAACTAAAAAAATCCACCTTTTCAGGCAAAATCTTTTTTAAAAAAATACAACTCTAACATTTCCTATTTTTGGTGTGTATAGAGGAGGGGTGGGGCTACAAATTCCTCTATGTACTTTATTTGATGAGATTCGTTGGTTTTGAGATATAGCCTTCAAAAAGGTCCATTTTTGGCCAAATTTCAAAAATTCCCAAAGTTTGAGAGGCTATATCTCGCTTCAAACAAAGGGCATTTAAAAATGCCCTAAATAAAAATTGTTGCTCTGTTCCTCTTCTAAACAATATTCACAAATAAAAAAAAAAAAAGGTAGCTTTTTTTTTTTAAATAATTTTTTCCTCCAGAAGGGTACGATTTTTGCAAATTTTTTTTCAAGTGCTTATAACTTTTTTCTAGACGTGATATCAAAAATCTATTCCCACCAATGCAAGAAATTGAGGCAAAGGTGGTATTCAGTTAAATTTTCAGCTCATGTGGACCAGTGGTTTGACCCAGTTATTCATTTTTTTCAACTTTGGGTCCAAATAAGTTTCAAACCGTTATAGACTCAAAAAAATGCTCAAAATCAACTCAGAACTTCGTGAAAAAATTCACATACTTTGAAAATTTCAGCTCAATCAGTCAAATAATAAAAAAAAAATTTCAAACAAAATATAAGAAAATTAAGATTTTTTTCTTTTCTGTTTCTTTTGACTGTTCCTTTTCTGCTAGTGAATGTTCATCTTTGTGTTTTGATTTTAGATACTCCAAAAAGATTTGGTTGAAATTTTTTTTTCTTGTAGCATCCGGTGATTCTCTTCTAATTTTCTGACTGCAGATGTTACATTTAGCTATTTTGAGCCTATCCTGAAACATTGTAAAGTATTCAAATACTGCAGAAGCTGAACTTTTAGCCATATTGACTGAAAGTATAAACAAAATAATAATTTTTAAATAATGCAGCTAAATGATACAAGTTTGATAAATAGCAATAAAATAACAATGATATGTATAAATACAGGTTAAATTGATAATTTTATATCTTACATTTTTTCAAACTTTACCTTTGGGTCTTACCTAGGTAAACGTGTTGAATCACTATTATGAATTAGAATAATTTTTTTTTTAAATTTTTGTACTTTTTTTAAACTTTAAATATACAAAACTGTAATTTTCTGATTTTTTTTTTAGAGAAAATGCATATAATCATTAATTTAAGTGAATGTTGCCTATTCTACTCCTTCCTTACAATTAAATAAACCTTATATCTAATTTTCTTAACCTAAAATTTCAGTGCTTTTGACCTCTTTACAAATTTTAGGAAACCCCAGCCATAACCCCGGCCCCGGTCGGTCCCTAGTTGCAATTATGTAATTTG
>SEYY01000660.1:5000-15000 GCA_009176605.1 Armadillidium nasatum
TAATTCTCTGAAAAAATGTTTAATCATTAAGTTAATGATGACTATTCTACTCCTTCCTTATAATTAAATTAAACTCAATTAAAATTATACTCAATTAATTTTAGCCTAAAATTCAGTGATATTGACCTATTAACAAATTTTAGGCAACCCTGGCCCCGGCAAAATAATAAAATAACAAGCTCTTTCAGTCCCTATGTAACAGTAGCACAGGTAGTATGAGGGCAAGCATTATTAAATTGTTACAAAATACTTTTACTCAAAGGTCTATGAAAAGTTACATAGTTTTTCAGTGATAGTAAAAAGTTTATGAAATGAGATGTAAGTTTAATGAAATAAAAAATAAATATTTTGTCAGATTTGAAATTGGGAATAGTAAAAAGTTCAAGATAGTTGTATAGTATAAAATATGTAAATATATGTTTTATGTAAATAAATCTAAATATATTTTTAATTATGATTAAATTTGACCTGGGTATATATATATACCAGAATGATTGTGAACTTGATTTTAACCAACTCTTTAAAATGAAAGTTCATTAATATTTCCTGTAATATTTTAAGGCTAATAAAAAAGATTAAAATTAAATATAAATTTAATTGTTTTTCAAATTTCTCTCTAAGGAAACAAACTAACAAATCATAAAAACATATATATTTGTAATTTAGAATTGAAATCTTAGATTAAATTGAAATCTAATAATAAGTAAGAAAAATATAAAATATTAATCAGTTTATCATATCTATTGAAATTAAAATATTATCTTATTAAACTTTCAAGAATAAAGGAGTTTTATGTCTAAAATTCTTCTGCATGGTTTTTGCATAATTCTGAAGATAACTGTAGCATATGGTGTAGATGCTATATGAATATGTATTGCTTTCTTTTCTACCTGTGAAGTCGGGCACTAGGGCAGACTCATCTCTCTGTGGATAAGAAATCCTCCCTTAGACATAAAGCTCATTAATTAAGTTATATGTGAATTTTTTAGATATTTTATTAGATCTCCTATTATTTAAAATTATAGCACAGTACTGGCATCCATGAAAGAATATTTTGAGAATCTACACATTTTTTAGATTCCGTTCTTAAAATAACCAACTCCAAGCTCTCGATTTCTTGTATATATTACTGATGAGATATAATTTTTTTAAATAAAATTAAAAAGTTATTTGTATTCCGTAGGTCAGAGGTTAAGGGTCAAAATCTAAAATTTATTCAGTTATTTCTTAAAAATAGAATTCATTAAGTCTTAATTACTATTATGTTTAGGACATAGTCGTAGTTGATGTATTTTTACCAATTCTATCTCTAATCCCTGCATTACCAAAATTGCTTCTGATTCTGACTCTACAGCCTCACTTTTAAGTCCTTATTAAAGTATGTTATTATTTTTACTGTATGTTTTTATTTTAAAAGATACTAAAACTATTTTTATATTTTTTCAGATTAGTTGTGATATTTAAAAAAAGTTATATTTACCATGTTAGAATCACAGTTTAAGATCCTCTTTGCCAGAAATAAATGTGTGAACTATAGTAATAGAAATTTCCACTATTTTTTATGTAAAAATGTACTTAAAAAGATTATTAAAGAACCATTTTTTGAAAAAGGCCAAAATTTACATAATTTTAAAAATTTAAATTTTTTCAATTTTTATAACAAAATGTTTATTTCTCAAAGAGGATTGCATACCATTAATCAAAATGTATTTGCATATGGAAAGCACTTCAAAAATATCAATATTACTTTTAACAAAAGAGGTAAGAAATTACCTATATAATTTCATCATGATCTATATTTATTTTATCAGTCATTTATTAATCAATCTTATTTGTAATAGAGAATTAAAAAAATATATTTTCAACTACTTGTTTTGATAGCATCAATATGTTTCTTCCTAATTAAAATAAAAAGAAAAATTTAGAGAACAAAAGAGAAATGTCTCATGCAGTAGCCTAAATTCAAAATATCCAACACATATTTTATTAAAATTTTAAAAATATTTTTGTGATAGTTTTGCTTCACAAATATCTGTTTTCTCAATAATTTTATACCATTGTTGTATTTTAGCATTCGTTTCATCAACATATTCTGGAAGTTTTGATCAGATGGTTCCAAAAACTTCTGAAGAGGCCCAAGAATTGTTTAATAAAGCTCCTCAGTCACATCCAGACTCTAAGCTATTGAAAGTAGCAGTAATTGGTGTCCCAAATTCTGGAAAAAGCACACTTATTAACCAGCTGATTGGATGGAAGGTAAAGTTAAATTCATTTAAGCTACTACAGTTTCTAAGTGTACGTTTGTAAATTTTCTTTTGTATTTTATGTTTAATATTTTTATTTATGCTCTTAACCATTTGTCTCTAGATATGCAGCGTTTCTCAAAAAGTTCATACAACTCAGTGCAGTGCAAGAGCAGTGTTTAGTCAAGGGTTAACTCAACTTGTGTTTGTTGATACTCCTGGTATTGTAACACCTGAGGAAATTAAAAAGTATGTTGTTTCTCATAGGGTAGTTATAAAAATAATAATAATTATTGGTTTTCTGTTAATCTTGTAAAAGATAGATTCAGACAAATCTCAGTTAATTGAAATTTGCATAATTAAATTTTCTTCCTTATAAAATAAAAAATTTAATAGCTAGAAAGTAATACACTCTTATGCCAGGTTTTCCATTATATGATTTTTTTTCTTACAAAATTTTTCTTTGTTTTGCTTAATATTTTTAATATGAAACACTAGAGTTGTTGAAACCAAATTCCCCTCTGAATTAAAAATCCACTTGTCCCGATACACAAAACTTGAAAGCGTTTAAGCAAAAGAAGTTATGAAAATGAATAAGAATGTTGTAGATTCTTTTTTTTAATAAAAGAAGGACTGAGCATAGATGTTTAGCCTTGGGCTACACAGTTGGAGAAAAAAAAAAGGTTGAGACTATGTTGTGGAAAGATGAGGAGGCATGCAACCAGAGAGTTCAGAAAAGCAGTATCCATTTTAATGTTTTATTGAAGATAGTTTAGGATGACATACGTCTGTTTTTTATGGAAAAAGAGAGTCTGTGAGGGTAAATATGAATGTAACCACTACATATACCTGGGTATTTAATACTTTCTCCATGCTATCTTTCTGTAGAAATTGCGCTTTCTTTTATGCAAGATTTTGTTATCGGTCGTTTTTACTTGTATATATATATATATATATATATATATATATATATATATATATATATATATATATATATATATATATATATATATATATATATATATATATATATATATATATATATATAGGCATGACCTCAAAACATCATTAATCATTGATCCAGAAAAGTCACTTGAACAATCGGATTTAATTGTTGTAATGCATGATGTTTCAAATTCATATGCGCACAAAGCTTTGCATCCACGAGTGCTTCGAATTTTGTTCCTCTATCCAACCATCCCTTCAGTTTTGGCATTAAATAAGGTAAGTAACATTTATTGTGTATCCTTGTATATTAGAAAACTGATAAGTGGGGTAATGAAATCTGTTGAAAAAGAGGGGGAGAAGGAGGGGTTATGTTGTAATGGACTAACAACTTTGAATCAAAAAATGAAGCAGGAGTAGGAGCTATGGCTGAGTTATTTTAAAATTATGGCAAAAATAATATTTGTATTTGAGAAAATAAATTGTCAATTTTTTACTTTTGGATGTACAAATTTAAAAAAAAAAAATTTTTTTTTTTTTTTTTTTTTTTTTTTTTTTTTTTTTTTTTTTTTTTTATTTATATATTATATATATATATATATATATATATATATATATATATATATATATATATATATATATATATATATATATATATATATATATATATATATATATATATATATATATATATATATATATATAGCATATGTTGTGAAACACATCAATTTATGTTATTTATGTTGGATGACCAGCAAACTTTTGAGAAACTTTATAACATCTGTAATTTTATGGGAAATTATTTTTCAATAAAAATTTAAGTTGTGCGTCAAAAATAATCCAAATGTCATGAAGATATTTGATGATAAATGATTATTGCATATAAGAAATACAACCTTAAACATAATGAATCTTTCCTTTTTGTATAGCTGCCAAACGCTTACCTATTAACTTGTTTGGCTTTGGGAATTTTTGACAATCAAATTTTTCTGAATATATTTTTACAATTTTAAATTCATTTTTCAGTTCAAATCACAAAAAAAGTATAATACCTAGAGTCTTGAAAGATTGGTAATATATTACAAACTAAGTGACAAGTTCAAAATTTAAGTTATCTCCTGTTAATGTTTTCCTATTCCAGCTAATGTTCTCTCAAATTTTTTCATTGCTTGCGCAGAACTAAAAAGCCTGTAAAAAGTTGTAAAGATGGAGTGTATAGAAAATATTTTTACTTTTGACACTGGTCTTAAAATTAATGAATCATAGGTTTGTTACTCTTAATCAAAAGTGTGTAATAGAAAATTTTTTATTCATACAAAAAGTAAACTTACTTTTATTTTTAAAGTAAAATGAGGAAAAAACATCTCCTTAGTAATTTGTTTAGAAAAAGGGGAAAAATACCAAATTAATATAAGACAAAATAATTAAAAGAAGATCTAATAGTTGCCCTGTAATGGCTAATGTGAGCATATTGGATTATGAGAATTATTTTTACTGCCTTGTATTTTTTTCAAGGTTTATTTCCTTTTCATTTCCATTGGCTTTATTTGATGCACATAAACATTCAAATGACTTCATTGCACTTTGTTTTGCTTTTCAGTTTAGATTTAATGTTATCAAACTAAATTCGCATTCAAAATTTATACTTGATGCATAAAAAAAAAAGTTGCACATGCATTAAGTTGTGAGATGATCTTCATCTTATAAGCATTTTTCATAATGTAGATCACCATTTCTTGAAAAATTTTAAAGGATTTTGTTTTTACTTTTTAGGCTATTCAACGTTTTAAATTATTAAATTAATATATAATAAACTAAGAGTTGGTTCCTTGTAGCTTTCAATGAAATTTAACTTTAAAAAAAAAAGAGAGACAGAAATTGTCTCATATTTCCAACAACTATTATCCGGAACTAAAAAGACAAGATAAGCATTTTATTAACAGAAATATCTGGTCTGTATTTTACTTGTCTAATTTCTGAATGACTGACTATTTATTAATTCTACAAACTCAGATGCTAAGTTTTCACTACCCCAAACTGATTACAAGGGTGCACATACAATAAACATATTTATGTCCTAAGAAATTGAGGTGAATGTCACAGAGTAATCAACCAGGATTTTGTTTATTTAGAACTCCTATAGAAGTGTTTAATTCTTGCACACTTAACTAAAAGAGAGAAAGAGAATGGTGACGTTAGAACAGTCGGTCTTTCAGCAGTCATATATATATATATATATATATATATATATATATATATATATATATATATATATATATATATATATATATATATATATATATATATATATATATATATATATATATATATATATATTTGAATTAAGTATTTATATTTGGTCTGTTTGTTCATTCTTTAAAATTGATAAAGCACTACAGTATTTTATTCCTTATTTAAGCTGGTGTATTTTTTTAATTTTTATCTTTTATTTTTTTTATTTTATTATTTTTTTATTTTTTTTTTAGGTGGATACAATTAAAAAGAAGAATGTCCTTCTTGAAATAACAAACAATTTGACAGATGGTATTGTAGGAGATACCAAAATTAAGGTTACGAGTGAAGCAGAAATAACTGACGAGGAATTAGCCGATACCCTCATTCATTCTGAGATCAGTAAAAATACTTCGAAATCGAGCATTAATACGAATGCACCTCCGGAAAGCCGTAACCAGGATAAGGATGCAAAGACTTCACTTATTGATTTCGGAGAAGAATCATCTCGTGAATTAAGTCTTGATGACGTGATGAGTGGTAAAATAAAGCCAACGGAGAAAGAAGTTCAAGAACTTATTAAAGGAAAGGAAAGGGTGGCCTAATTTTCCAAGAGGTCTTCATGATGTCTGCTCTCGACGGTACAGGTGTAGAAGAATTACAAAACTACCTTTTAAAGTCTGCTAAAAAGGCGCCATGGATATTTAATGACGACGTAAGTAATAATGAATGATATATATATATATATATATATATATATATATATATATATATATATATATATATATATATATATATATATATATATATATATATATATATATATATATATATATATATATATATATATATATATGATTAATTTTTATTTGTATTATAGGTTGTAACTGATCAAAGCCCTCAAGAAATTGTCTTGATGACTGTGAGAGAAAAGTGTCTCGAATATTTAAAGCATAATATTCCTTATGAACTTAAATTCAAACTTAGTTATTGGGACTTATCAGACTCAGGTAAATATCTTCGTAGTTTATGATAATAATAATAATAATAATAATAATAATAATAATAAAAACATGCTGAATCTATTACTATAGGTAAGTAGAGCTCATGAACTGCTTAGTAGTTGTGTGCTTTAATATTTTAAAAAATGTCAGTGTATGCAAGACATAGTTTATTATTTATTGCTAGGATTAGGATTTTTTTTTATTTATATTAATTTTACATCAGGAGTTTCCTTAACTAATGGATAAATGAAGTAATGGAGTAAGCGGAAGCGTTACATATTAAACCTTCGTTAGTGCAGTGGTTAGAGATAAAAAAAAAATATTATCTGGGCATACAGAATACTGTGTTTTCTCTGTATGACCTGTTGTTGTAATAGGAATCGAGTAAAACTTGTAGTCGGCATATTTTTAATGATCTTTCAATGCATAAATTGTGTAAGGAATTAGAGACTCTTACTTGAATAAATGGATGCATGTATTTGAATTAAATAAAGTGGTGGTAATTATTTGTGGAAGGAATGAAAGTTTATTACATAACCTCAATAACATAACTAAATAGTGGAAGTGAGTAGAGAAAAGTTAGGGGTGAGGTGAGACAACTTCAAAGATGGTTATCTTTATCAGTGAAAATATTCATAAGGTGATCATACAATGTTAGGTATAGATGAAATTTTGTTATTGGACGTAATTTGTTTAGGGAATTCTTATTTCTATCATCATCAATAGTAGTAGTAGTAGTCTGAAGTTGAGTAAACAATGATTTAATACTTTTTAGCTTTAGTAACTTTTTTTAAGTTTTCATTCAGTTTTTGGTTCGAAACTTTAAAGTTTCATTTTACTTTCTTTACCTAAGACAATAATGTTAATATTCAAAATTGGATAAATATTATGACATTTGTTTTAATGTTTCTACGTTATCGCTATTTTTTTTTTCTTTTTGTTTAGAAGCTTGGTTTTTGTATCGTAGGATTTTAATATGTCTTGATACCTGTTTATAATTGTATTAGTAGTGCGTATGTAATATAATGTAAAATTTTTCTTTTTATTGCTTTAGGAGTTTGAACGTAATGTAATGTAAAATTTTTATGGTATTAGGAGTGCGTATGTAATATAACATATTTTTTTTTTCATTGTATGTGCCGAATGATGAAATATATGTGCGTGTGTATTATATAAATGAAATATGGTGAATATCTATTTGGTAACAGTTTTGAAAAAAAATATTTTTGGTATCTATTTGGTAACAGTTTTGAAAAAAAATATTTTTTTTACTCTTAAAGGTAATTTTTTTTTTAATTCTCAGACGTGCTGAGTGTTTTGATCTGTGTTTATTGCAAGAAAAAAAGCCACATGAAGTTGATGATTGGTCCCTGGTGGAAAGTATGCAAAACGTGTTGCCAGTGAAGCCGAGCAGGATTTACGGAATATTTTCAGGACTGAAGTGAGATTACGGGTAAATTTTGAATATAATCCATTGATAGAAAATTCAGATTTGTAACATCAAACAAAATATTCATGAATTGTTGTTTTATTTCCTTTTAAAAGTTTTATTCAAATATATATATATATAGTTTGATAGTGTTGTTTAATACCTTTGGTAAATGTCTTGATTTTAATTATGGGAAAAAAAAAACATGAAATAACATTATTTAAAGTAATTTTAAAGTAGAAGAAGGATATGGTGTGTTTATTTATTAATTTTTTTTTGTTAACTAGATGCAGATGTACACTTTTTTTAAAATTAAAATCAGACACATGAAAACTTTGTTTTTTTTCATTTTTTTCATTTTTTTCATTTTTTTTTATATAAATATTTTTTTTGTTTTGTAATCATTTCTTAGAAATTGTGTTTTCTATTTTTTAAGTTCAAATGTCACGATTGTTTTGCCGTTTTTCTAGGAGAGGAACTTCTCTAAAGAGTTTTTTTTTTTTTTTTTAAATCAAATCAGTGGCTCTTGCTACTCTAGTCTGATCCGTTATCAGATTTTCTATATAAACGTTATAAGTAATGTATAATATACACAGCTTATCCTTTGTATATTTTACTTTTCAGGTGCCACCATTAACTTAGTTTTTTGAACTTTATTTACTAATGCGTATACAAACTTACAAGACATTTTTTTCAGTAAAATGCTGAATAAAATATTCAAAACATCTGATATTACAAACAGAACATCAAACATTCTTGGTAAAATGTACTTTGGAGAACCTAGATTGCTTGGTTATTTAATCATAACAGAAATTTAGGAAGAGGTTTAACATTATCTGGCTACAGAAAATTAGGAAGTTAAGAGTATTCCATCTTTACGACATACGCCATTTGAGTTTGTTACTCTTTCCAGCAGGACTTCTCGTACTGGCTTTGTGCAACATAATATAGATTATTATGGTGAATATTAATTAGATCATCGGAAAGAGATTCGACAAATTCCCTTTGGACCTTCCTGACCGTTATGAAGCATGCAACGGTTATAATGATTGATTAACTTAATGGTAAGGTGTTTAAAAGAAAGAAAAGAAGATTTTTACAGACTTAGCCTATATGAATGGTAAAAATCAGGAAGAAATTTATAATTTTTTAACATTCTTAAATTTTTAAATGTTGGTAGAATTTTTTTTATAGTTCATATTTAGAAAATTTTTTTTAATGATGGAATTAAGAGATAGGAATAATGTATGTAGATTTCGTATAATAAAAAATGAAAGAGAGAAGGATATTAGTCTCAAATGACTTACAACAATTTGTATATTCGAGAATATAAAATAAAATGGCAGTTACTAGTAGTTCCCGATGAAGTAAGAACAAATAATATTTGAAAAATTGATTGAATCAAAATTGTAAACTTCATGTCGATCATTTGAATGATTAATTACAAATTTGCTAGGTAATTGTACTGGCTATTGTCTTTCGACGGGTCGATGCACGGAAAATCTTATCGAAGAAAGAAGTACGAGTTTGCCCTTGAGTCCCAAGAATAGCACCGCCAATTGCTATTTGTTTGATTGAAATTCATAAGCTAAAAGTTTTTTTGAAAGATTAAACTTGATTCCAATGGTTGCGCAAAAGAAACTTCATGAATTATTTTAGCACAACAAAACTTGATTTTCTTACATTAGACAATGAATAAATTAGGTATGCTTCCAATTCTTCGCTTACTATAAATGACAGTGTGGTCTGTGAGAAAGAAAACTGAAATCCATAAAGGTCAAGCCAGTTAGAAAAAACATAACATTTGTCAGAATATTTATACTAAATAAGTCGAGCTTATTCATTAGCTTACTCTATTAAACAATGAACCATTAAAAAATGTGTATTGCATTCGTTGGACAAATAATAAATAATTTATATTAAATATATTTTAATCACTCTTCCGATTTTTTTAAATAATATTTCTCCCGTCCTACGGTATGGATGGGAACATGTTTATATGTTAAGCCTGAAGTAACTATAAGGTACGAATAGTAAAACTGAAATTTATCTATGAAACTTTAAGTTTTGAAGAGTTTATTATGCATTTGTGCAAAATTTTTTAATAAAGTGTGGCAGGTAGACGAGGAAAACAAAATCGTGGTATG
>SEYY01000660.1:25000-27500 GCA_009176605.1 Armadillidium nasatum
TATATATATATATATATATATATATATATATATATATATATATATTAACACTAAGAAGGCGTACGGTCCTGATGGTATCCCTCCTGTGGTTCTCAAAACTTGTGCTTCCGAGCTTGCACCATGCCTTGGTAAACTATTTCGTCTATGTCTTTCTACTTCAACCTTCCCTTCTTGCTGGAAACGTGCGCTCATTCAGCCTGTGCCGAAGAAGGGGGACCCCTCTCAACCCTCTAACTATCGTCCTATTTCTTTAACCTCCGTTCTTTCTAAAGTTTTCGAATCTATCCTTAACAGGAAGATTTGGAAACATCTCAATTCTTCTAATCTTATCTCAGATCGCCAGTATGGCTTTCGTAAAGAAACGCTCTACTGGTGATCTTCTTTCCCTTCTCTCTGACTCTTGGTCCTCCGCTCTTCGGCATTTCGGTGAATCTTTTGCTGTAGCGCTGGACATATCGAAAGCTTTCGATAGAGTCTGGCACAAAGCTTTGATTTCCAAACTTCCCTCTTTCGGAATCTATCCTTCTCTCTGTGACCTTCTCTCTGATTTCCTTTCCGGTCGTTCTATAGCAGCTGTTGTAGACGGCCACCGTTCATCCTATAAATCTATTAATAGTGGTGTTCCTCAAGGATCTGTCCTATCCCCAACACTTTTTCTGTTTTTCATTAATGACCTTCTCTCTATTACTTCATCTCCTATCCACTCCTATGCTGATGACTCCACCCTTCATTACTCTTTTCAGTTTGAAAGACGTCCCTCCCAGCAACAGTTAATAGACGCAAGGAGGGTGGCCTTGGAGCAACTAACCTCTGATCTATCTCGTCATTTCCAAATTGGGGCAAGAGAAAACATGGTCGTTTTCAATGCCTCAAAAACTCAATTCCTCCATCTCTCTACTCGACACAATCTTCCACACAACTACGATATCTTCTTCGAAAACACGCAACTCAAACCTTCATCTCTCCTTAATATTCTCGGTGTTTCTTTTTCTCGTGATCTTTCTTGGAAAGATCACATTACCTTCTCTTTCTAAACAAGCTTCTAAGAGGTTGGGTGTTCTGAGGCGCCTTCAGTATTTCTTCACACACCACCCCAGTTGCTTGCTCTGTATAGGGGTGTTGTTCGCCCCTGTATGGAGTATGCGTCACACATCTGGGGTGGTTCCACACACACAGCTCTCCTGGAAAAGGTGGAGTCTAGGGCTTTTCGTCTTATCAATTCTCCTGCTCTCACTAATTCTCTCCAATCTCTTTCTGCCCGTCGAAATTGTTGCGTCACTCTCTCTCTATACTATCGCTATTACAATGGACACTGCTCTTCTGAACTCTCTCGTCGCATACCTCCTCCATTGAGAAGGGCTCGTGCGACTCGTCTTTCTACACAGTCTCATCCTTTCTCTGTCCAACTCTCTGACCCCAGACTTAACCGCTATGCTCAATCTTTACATGTACTCTACTGGTAAAGTCTGGAACACACTCCCTTTATCTATTTTTCCCAACTTCCTTATGACTTAAGCACCTTTCAAACGCCGTGTATCAGGTCATGTTCGGCCTTTAAATTGACCACGTTTCCGATACTTTCCTCCCAACTTTGGTGGAAATTGGTAGGCCTCTGGCCTTTGCCCACCAGAGGAGAAATAAAATATATATATATATATATATATATATATATATATATATATATATATATATATATATATATATATATATATATATATATATATATATATATATATATATATATATATATATATATATATATATATATATATATATATAAGAAGAGAGAGAGAGAGAGGAAAAAGAGTATTAAATTTCACTCCAAAAAAAATTGTTTTCAACATTTCACATAATATTTGTGACATGTCACTCGTCCGATGACGCCCAACACAACGACCTACAAATTGAATGTCCTTTTGTACAAACGATGCACTCACCAACGTTCTTCTCTGAACCAAAACGAAAATTGGTCGGAAGTCAACAATTGCGTCTTTGCTCCAAACGGGGCTTTTGAACCCTATCATATATTGATAATTTTTTATATTTTTATATATATTAAAAAGGGAAAAGTTTCTAGTCTTTTTATATATTTATTTTATTCGTTTTTCTCTCTCTCTCCTCTCCCTCTCTCTCTCTCTCTCTCTCCCTCCCTCTCAATCTCTCTCTTTTTCTTTCTCTCCCTCCCTTTCTCTCTCTCTCTCTCTTTTCTCGCTCCCTTTCTTTCTCTCCCTCTCTCTCCTCTCTCTCTCTCTCTCTCTCTCTCTCTCTCTCTCTCTCTCTCTCTCTCTCTCTCTCTCTCTCTCTCTCTCTCTCTCTCTCTCTCTATCTCTCTCTCTCTTAACGTTACTAACAGTGGGGTACATAGCGGTGCTTTTCGATAAAGTGCGACGCGGTTCTTATAAAAAACGGTCCTCGCTCAATTCTTATTCAGATTTGGCTGTATTTATGTGATAATTTTCCATTCTAAGTTTCTTTCAGAATAATATTCGAAATTTCTTCA
>SEYY01000660.1:42500-45000 GCA_009176605.1 Armadillidium nasatum
TATATATATATATATATATATATATATATATATATATATATATATATATATATATATATATATAATATATAGTATATATATATATATATATATATATATATATATATATATATATATATATATATATATATATATATATATATATATATATGTTTTAGAAGAGGGTAGAAGAAATTTGCTGCGGAGGACAGAGTGAAGATGGAGGGCCGTGGTGAAAAGGGGTTGAAAAGTAAGAATGGGTATGTTTGTAAGAGAACTATGGCAGTCACCACCCCACAAAAGTAGGAAAAGTGATAGTGAAATAATATAAATAATAATATTTATATATATATATATATATATATATATATATATATATATATATATATATATATATATATATATATATATATATATATATATATATATATATTATTATTATTATTATTATTATTATTATTATTATTATTATTATTATTATTATTATTATTATTATTATTATTATTATCTCTTGTTTATTAGGCGAATTCCCTCTAGCTTTTTGGTGCACTGAATGTAAAAATTACTCTGTATCGTTTTATGGGTTTTTATCTTCATTTTTCCTTTCAAAGGCGAATTGTCAGTGAATGTGAAACAACATTTTCGCCTTACTAAATTTCATTCTTAAAAATTATCAATCTATTGGCAAACAACTGCTACTACTCTGCAGCGAACTTTATCTATATAATAGAACGGTTATTTACCTAATAATAATAATAATAATAATAATAATAATAATAATAATAATAAAAATAATAATAATAATAATAATAATGATAATAATAATAAATAATATTTTGATGTAATTTAGTAAGACAATAATAATAATAATAATAATAATAATAATGAAATAATAATAATAATAATAATAATAATAATAATAATAATAATAATAATAATAATAATAATAATAATAATAATAATAATAATAATAATAATAATAATAATAATAATAATAATAATAATAATAATAATATTATTATTATTATTATAAAATAATAATTGTAATAATTTTTCAACTAAGTTCTAAGATAAAATATTTCCTCTACTTCTCCTTTGACTAATATGTCATCATTGTGTACGATATCAATGTTCACCGACGCAAGTTTCTTTGCTCTTTTTCTGAATTAACTTACAACTGGTAAACTTAGAGCCGTTATATCACTTAATATAATTTAATATATTATATATATTAAATAATAAAGTCCTCTATTATGCAACTCATCATAATAGATTAGACCTCTCTCTTTTAATTTCCATCACTTCGTTTTATGCTTTTAAAATTTTTCCTCCTGAAGATTCCTACTACTTCAATCTGGAAGTCTACAAAATCTATTTTGTCCTTATTGAAAAAATCCCTTTCATTCACTTCAATTCTGATCTAATCTATTGGTAATAATAATCATAATAATAATTGTTATTATTGTCAATATTATTATTTTTGCTTCCATCAAGAACACTTGACTTGTGATCTTCTTTTAACATTAATTGACTTTTACTGCTCTCCCATTAATAATAATATTATTATTATTATTATATTTTTGGTAAAGTTTTCGCTAAAGCGTTGCACATATCATAAATTTTCAACGAGGTCTAGATAGAAGCTTATATATCTGAACTCCTCTAGTTCTGTAAATGTTTTACTCTATAATTTTACCTCAAATTTCCTTTTCAGTATTTCCATTAACAGCTGTTGTGGACAGCCACAGGTTAAATTTTAAATCTGTTAATGAATAGTTGTGTTCCTCCACTTTCTTTTTTTTTTTTTAAATCTCCTCCGGTTGTCAAAGGCCGAAGGTCTACCAATTTTCCACCGGAGTTGAAATATTCCTATCCAGATTATTAGAGGCCGACATGTCCAGAGATACACGGTGCTTGAAAGTGTCAAAGGAGTTGGGAAAATAGATAAAAGGGGGTGTGTTCCAGACGTAACTCGTAGATTAAATGTTCTTAAATGACTCTCATCTATCTTTTGAATCATCTATCGACTCTTACGTCGATAAGTCACCCCTTTCTCAACAAAAACTCAATGGAGAAACTGACAGATGATGTTTTTTGGATTTTTTAACTGTGGCAGTAAAAAAAAACTTTTCTTGCTTCATGGAAGAATCTCATTGTCTCCCTCGCTAAATAAACTTCTAAGGGTTAAGATATTTTGCGACCACATTAGAAATTTTTCCCTCAAAAATACCTTTAAATGCTTGCATTGTTTAGAGATGTCATCCACACCTGTATGGAGAACTCGTTACAATATCTGGGCGATCTCAATCATATACATCTCTGACTGAAAGGATGACGTCTTGGGATGCAACATTCGCTTCAAAAGCAATACCAGCCTCACCAACTACTTTTTTTAATAATATTTACCGTTAATATATCGTTTCAATCCCCATCCCACTTACCTCAGACTTAAAATTTATAATAATCCCTTCCTGTCCTCTACTAATAAATTCTGAAGAAGCTTTATTCCATTTAAAGGGAC
>SEYY01000660.1:75000-77500 GCA_009176605.1 Armadillidium nasatum
AAGAGCAAAGCCTAGCCGAGCGTAAGGCCATAGGCTAGGCTTGGGCTTTGCTGAGCGCATTTCATTTCCCTTTCCTCTCACCCGCCAAAAAAAATTATTCGTAATAGTAATATTTAAAAAGTTCAGAGCGCGTCTGTAATTGTGATTTATTTGAATGTGGGAAAGAGAAAGTGTGTTTTTGTAGTTTATGATAAAATGCAATGCGCATAATATTCGTTTAATTCTTTTTTTTCATATTAATTTGCATAAGAATTGGTTCTATTTGAATGTTTGGTCTGTTAACTATTTTTACATATGAAATATTAAAATTTTTCTTTTGCTTTTTCTTTTTTCAGTTAATAAAACAAAACCTATGACTCAGTGTCCTAGACATGATTTATTTTTTAATGTAATATATATTTATTATATAAAATATATTTAATATATTTTTATATAATATATAATATACATGAAAATGGGGTTGGCATATTTTCTTTGAAAGTGTTTGACAGATTGACACTACCATAGTACAGATTCTATAGAGTAACTCTACACAATGGATCGAAATTCATCGAATTGATAAAATAAGGAAGGTTTAATCTTCCTTTTGCATTACGTCTTAAAAAATGCAGTGGCTTGGCTATAAAGAGGAAAATTTGATTTTTTATGTTTTTTATTTTTTATTTTACTTATTTACAAATTTCAAGTATTTGTTACTCGTAGGACCCTTTCCCCTGGCAACTTAATGAGGGAAACAGGGAAGAGAGAGAGAGAGAGAGAGAGAGAGAGAGAGAGAGAGAGAGAGAGAGAGAGAGAGAGAAAAAAATAAGATTTCTCCATAGGTTGTTCAGCACTTTATTTAGTATGGACTTTGGAAGAAAATATTTATTAATGCAATAATAATTCATATAATGTATATTATGAATTTATTAATAATATTTTGAAACTAATGTGAAAGTTCCCCAGCATTGAGTCAGACAATCTTGTTGATTTAACTGTAAAAAATATAAAACTTATAACCCACAAAACAGAAAAATACAAATCTGTGTCTTATGAATAGGTTATTTAAAGGTCAGTTTCGACTTTGTGAATTATGATATTCTTAAAAGTTCATTAATTATTATTATTATTATTATTATTATTATTATTATTATTATTATTATTATTATTATTATTATTATTATTATTATTATTATTATTATTATTATTATTATTATTATTATTATTATTATTATTATTATTATTATTATTTTTATTTATTGTTTTATTTTTTTATTAGTATTTTATTATTATTATTATTATTATTATTATTATTATTATTATTATTATTATTATTATTATTATTATTATTATTATTTATTATTATCATTATTATATTATTATTTATTATTATTATTATTTTTATTATTATTATTATTATTATTATTATTATCATTATTATTATTATTATTATTATTATTATTATTATTATTATTATTATTATTATTATTCATTATTATTATTATTATTATTATTATTATTATTATTATTATATATTATTATTATTATTATTATTATTATTATTATTATTATTATTATTATTATTATTATTATTATTATTATTATTATCACATGAAATTTTGTCATTTTAATACTTTTCCTAAAACTGTTACTAAGAATTTACATATTTAAATTGAATTTTAAAATTGCAATAATAAACTGATAAAATTAAGAAAAGTAATATTTGAATACAATAAAATTAATGAAATTTAAATAAATACAATAAAAAGATTTTTATAATTTTTTATTTACTTTAATAGATTTTATTTAATGTTAATTAAGATTGGTCATTAATTTATTATAGGTTATTATTTTCTATTATTATTATTATTATTATTATTATTATTATTATTATTATTATTATTATTATTATTATTATTATTATTATTATTATTATTATTATTATTATTATTATTATTATTATTATTATTATTATTATTATTATTATTATTTTATCAATATTTTTAAATGTAATAATCATAATAATAATAATAATAATAATATAATAATAATAATAATAATAATAATAATAATAATAATAATAATAATAATAATAATAATAATAATAATAATAATAATAATAATAATAAAAGCACATATAATCACAAGTCATCATTATCATAATTATAATAATACATAATATATACCAATAAATAAAAATAAACTTTTAGTAAGAATATCAATTTAGCAGTCAAAATATTATGACCTAATTATGATTTTAAGTAATGATTAAAAAATATAAAAGGTACAATCATTTTATAAAGGTAATTGTCACATAGAAAGATGGATGTTCGCTAAATGCCGGGGTTGTCTAACTTGAAGGAAAAGAACAGATTTGCCTAACTATTGTTTGTCTGTTTTAAAGAGCATGGAAGACTTAAGTTTAAAAACAAAAACAAAAAAATGAAAAAAATAAAAACAAATAAAATAAATAAATTCCTTCGTTAGTCTGTCTTAAAGAGAAATAAAGACACTTAAGTTT
>SEYY01000660.1:87500-95000 GCA_009176605.1 Armadillidium nasatum
GCTTCCGTGGGAGGGGTCCCTCGGAGTGTGCAGAACGCATTACCGAGGTGATTCTCTCAGGCATGGAGGCGTACATTCCATATTCTTTCCCTTCTACTAAACCTAACAAACCTTGGTTTAACTCTGCTTGTTCTCGCGCTATCCGCCGCAGGGATGCTGCCTTCAGGGATTACCGTCGTCTTCAAACTCCAGAAACTCACGCTACTTATATTTCATCCCGGAATCGTGCAAAATCTATCCTTCGTAACACTAAAAACTCATTTCTCCGTAGAAAATGCAATAATCTTTCTGGTTCCTCTTCTTCACGTTCTTTCTGGCATTTTGCAAAAAATGTCAACTCTAACTTTGCTTCTTCCTCTTTCCCTCCTTTAATATCTTCCGACGGCACAACTGATGTTTTACCTTCTTCTAAAGCTGAACTCTTCGCTCAAACTTTTGCCTCTAATTCAACCTTAGACGATTCCGGAGCTATTCCTCCTCCTTCAACCCCCTCCTAACTCATTTATGCCTAAAATTAGAATTTCTTCTAAAGATGTCATTTCTGCTCTCTCTGAGCTTAATACTAAGAAGGCGTACGGTCCCGATGGTATTCCTCCTGTGGTTCTCAAAACTTGTGCTTCCGAGCTTGCACCCTGCCTCTGTAAACTTTTTCGTCTTTGTCTCTCTACTTCAACCTTCCCTTCTTGCTGGAAACGTGCGCTCATTCAGCCTGTGCCGAAGAAGGGGGACCTCTCTATTACCTCATCTCCTATCCACTCCTATGCTGATGACTCCACCCTTCATTATTCCTTCCAGTTTGAAAAACGTCCCACCCAACAGCAGTTGATAGACTCGAGAAGGATAGCCTTGGAGCAACTAACCTCTGATCTTTCTCGTATTTCAAATTGGGGCAGAGAAAACATGGTTGTTTTCAATGCCTCAAAAACTCAATTCCTTCATCTCTCCACTTCGACACAATCTTCCACACAACTATGATATCTTCTTCGAAAACAAACAACTCAAGCCTTCATCTGTTCTTAATATTCTTGGTGTTTCTTTTTCTCGTGATCTTTCTTGGAAAGATCACATTACTTCTCTTTCTAAACAAGCTTCTAAGAGGTTGGGTGTTCTGAGGCGCCTTCAGAATTACTTCACGCCACCCCAATTGCTTGCTCTGTATAGGGGTGTTGTTCGCCCCTGTATGGAGTACGCTTCGCACATTTGGGGTGGTTCCACACACACAGGCTCTCCTAGAGAAGGTGGAGTCTAGGGCATTTCGTCTCATCAACTCTCCAGCTCTTACTAACTCTCTTCAATCTCTTTCTGCCCGTCGAATTGTTGCGTCACTCTCTCTTTACTATCGCTATTACAACGGACACTGCTCTTCTGAACTCTCTCGTCGCATACCTCCTCCATTGAGAAGAGCTCGTGCGACACGCCTTTCTACACAGTCTCATCCTTTCTCTGTCCAACTCTCCGACCCCAGACTTAACCGCTATGCTCAATCTTACATATACTCTACTGGTAAAGTCTGGAACACACTCCCTTCATCTGTTTTCCCAACTTCTTTTGACTTGCATACTTTCAAACGCCGTGTATCTGGACACGTCGGCCTCCATCGACCATGATTATAGATTTTCCCAACTCCGGTGGAATTTGGTAGGCCTCTGGCCTTTGCCCACCGGAGGAGATATATATATATATATATATATATATATATATATATATATATATATATATATATATATATATATATATATATATATATATATATATATATATATATATATATATATATATATATATATATATATATATATATATATATATATATATATATATATATATATATATATCAAAGGTAGAGCGTTTTTTACGCAAGTCATACTTTCGATCAGAAATAAGATTAGAAGAATTGAGATGTTTCCAAATCTTCCTGTTAAGGATAGATTCGAAAACTTTAGAAAGAAAGGAGGTTAAAGAAATGGGACGGTAGTTGGAGGATTGAGAAGAGTCCCCTTCTTTGGCACAGGCTGAATGAGCGCACGTTTCCACCAATTAGGGAAGGTTGAAGTAGAAAGACATTCACGAAAAAGTTTACCAAGGCAGGGTGCAAGTTCAGAAGCACAAGTTTTCAGAACCACTGGAGGGATACCATCAGGATCGTACGCCTTCTTAGTGTTAAGGTCAGAGAGAGCATAAATGATATCTTTAGTAGAAATTACAATTTTAGAAACCATTGAGTTGGAGGGGGGTTGAAGGAGGAGGAATGGCTCCAGAATAGTCTAAGGTTGAATTAGAGGCACAAGTTTGAGCGAAGAGTTCAGCTTTAGAAGAAGGTAAAACGGCAGTTGTGTCTCAGAAGATACTAGAGGAGGGAAAGAGAAATAAACAAAGTTTGAGTTGACTTTATTTTTTATTTTTTATTTATTTATTTATTTATTTTTTTTTTTTTTGCAAAATGCCAGAAAGATTATAGCATTTTCTACGGAGAAAAGAGTTTTTGGAGTTGTGGAGGATAGATATGGCACGATTTCGGGATGAAATATAAGTTGCGTGAATTTCTGGAGTTTGACTACAACGGTAATCCCTGAAAGCAGCATTCCTGCGGCGAATAGCACGAGAAGTAATAGAGTTAAACCAATGTTTGTTAAGCTTAGTAGAAGGGAAAGAATATGTAACGTACGCTTCGATGCTTGAGAGAATCACCTCCGGAACGCGCTCTGCACACTCCGGGGGACCCCACCTACGGAAGAATAAATCATTCTACGGGGAAACAAAATAGAACGACAGCATATCCGACCAACTTCCGGCACCGAAGTGGCCACAAACGTTTCCTTGCACTAGGAGGGGGGGACTTTCTTTCGGAAGACTTGGAAAAAACTAGAAGAGGATACAAAAATAAGAAGGTGATCGAAGGAACCCAGAGGTGGAAGGAGTTTGACAGTATAAGGAGAAGGATTAGAAGTTAGAAAACGGTCTAGAATGTTGGGTTCATCTTCCAAGACAATCAGGGATACGATTAGGGAGCTGCACCAACTGCTCAAGGTTGTTTTGGATAGCGAAATGAAAGTTACGTTCACCTGCTGTATCTTGAGAACTAGAAGAAAGCCATTGGTGGTGGTTAACATTGAAATCATCTAATATGATGATTTCTGAGAAAGGAGACGAGGTAGTTTAGATAGTCGAAGAGTTTAGGAGAGTCAGTAGAATTAGGAGATAAATAAATGGGAATTTATATATATATATATATATATATATATATATATATATATATATATATATATATATATATATATATATATAATATATATTATATATATATATGCTTGTGTGTGTGTGTGTGTGCGCGCGCGCGCGTGTGTGTATGTGTTTGATCCTCAGATTGCATATTTCAAAAAAATTTAGAACATCCCACACTAACAATTGACTTTCACCCGCATATATATATATATATATATATATATATATATATATATATATATATATATATATATATATATATATATATATATATATATATATATATATATATATATATATATATATATATATATATATATATATATATATATATATATATTTATATTATTTAATTATAATTAAATGAAAATGTTTTCAAATATTTGTTAAAAAGATTTTATTTATTTATTTATTTATTTATATAATTATTTATTTCGTGTTTGGGCATGTTAGCGAATCTGATTGGTGGAAAAAGCCCCAAGAAACGTACGATCTGCCACCATCTTTTTCATTTAACTCATAAACCTGTTTACGAGCCATCAAATTTTGACATGTTTTCAAAATTTTATCTCTCCTCCTTATCTTTCTTCTTCTCTTTTGACCATAACTTATCAAGAAAAAGGTCGACATCACTTTCTTGTATCTATCCCCAAAAGTGATTTAGTAACTTTAAATGGAAATATATTTTTTTATTTCTAAATTTTTTTTTTTTCTATAATAAAATTTTTATATTAAATTTTCTTTTAATGCTGCACAAATTCTGGCTATAATGATATTATGATTATAGTGATAATTATGATAATAGTATTATTTACTATTATAATAACGTTTACATATGAAATGTATGCATTATAGTGATAATTATGATAATAGTATTATTTACTATTATAATAACGTTTACATTTGAAATATATTAATTGCGCAATTTATTCTGTTAATATATTCTGTTAATAAAATTCTGTTAATAATATTCTGTTATAATTGAAACAAATACAGTATAATTAGCTACCTTTATTTAATAACTTACCCGTTCTTTTGATGTTTGATGTTCTTTTATGTTTTTGTTATTAAATTTTAGTAATTTATTTAATTAAATGACCTATATTAAAGATTTTATGTCCTACACATGCCTCCTTCATTTAAAATAGGAAGTTGGATTTTTTTTATCCACATATAATACATAACACTCCTGTAGACCACTTTATATATATATATATATATATATATATATATATATATATATATATATATATATATATATATATATATATATATATATATATATATATATATTATATATATATATATATATATATATATATATATATATATATATATATATATATATATATATATATATATATATATATATATATATATATATATATATATATATATATATATATATATATATATATATATATATATATATATATATATATATATATATATATATATATATATATATATATATATATATATATATATATATATATATATATATATATATATATATATATATACCATTTCTCAGTAAAATAGACTATTAATTTTGTGGAATATCGTAGTTTATTATTTTAAAAGGGAGAAATTTGCATTCATTCTACAATAAATATAATAGAGCAAGATCAATTTAAATGTCAATATTTAAATGTCCCTAATTTATAATACGTCGGAAATGTTGAGGTTTTTAAATTTTTAAATGCCATTTTTAAATCTCCCTTTAGAAAAAGATATCTTCCACATTACATGAGAATACTAGGAAAGAGAATGATGAATGTGAGACAACGAATACATCGTGACCCGAATACAATCATGTGACCCGAATACAATCCTGTGACCCGAATACAATCCTGTGACCCGAGTTCTGTAACTTATTTTAAGAAGTTTATATGACCCATAAGGTTGGTCATCTGTGGAGCAGTTAGAGCTTTCTCATTTCTATTTCCTTTGGTGTTTCTTTTAGAATGAAATGTTTTCTGTGATATATATATATATATATATATATATATATATATATATATATATATATATATATATATATATATATATATATATATATATATATATATATATATATATATATATATATATATATATATATATATATATATATATATATATATTATATATTAATGAACTTTTTCCTACTATATAACTTACTTGACCCTGTGTCTGTAACGTGATATTGGCGATTTACTTCTTCTCTATTGATTCTGCAACTGCATGTGACCTAGGAATTATCTACTCGTATTTCACCACCGTAGTGGTGTCCTCTTAACACACTTGGTTTTCATACGAATTTTGAGTATGAACTTGGAACTTTATGCTTGTTAAGTTTTTGTTCCTGCTTCTTTCCAGCCACTTCTGTTCTCTGGAATTTCTCGTCACCCACTTTGTTTTTACTTCTGTATTTTATTCTTCCTTATTTTAAAACGTGTCTGCACCAACCAAAATGATTTGCGTTAAGGTTGAGGCTTATGGATGGGGGAGAGGGGTTCTCTACAGTCTTTTTTCCCTGCCCTCTCCTTGAGTGGTGGCTAAAAAAAAAAAAAAAAAAAAAAAAATAAAAAAAAATTCAAAACGTGGGTGAGAAAATCCACTGTTATCATAATTACTTAGAAACAGGTATCATAATAAAAGGAATTTCAGCTACAAAAATAACCTATCGTTTTAGCAAATCTGAGCTTCACATGCTAAAAGGGAGTGTGGTGCTACTAAACACGCAAGAATATTTACCAAATAAAAACCAAATGATAAATTTATGTCATTTTTACAACCCTCCTGAAACGAGGAAGGCAAACTGAATTATGACTTCCGGATGCTATTATTATTATTACTATTATTATTATTATTATTATTATTATTATTATTATTATTATTATTATTATTATTATTATTATTATTATTATTATTATTATTATTATATTATTATTACTACTATTTTTATAATTATTAAAATTGTCATTATTATTAATAATGTTATTATTATTACTATTATTATTATTATTATTATTATTATTATTATTATTATTATTATTATTATTATTATTATTATTATTATTATTATTTTTATTATTATTATTATTATTATTATTATATTACATTATTATTATTACTATTATTATTATTATTATTATTATTATTATTATTATTATTATTATTATTATTAGTATTATTATTATTATTATTGTCATTATTGTTACTACTATTTTTAAAATTATTATTATTATTACATTACCATTATTATTATTATTATTATTATTATTATTATTATTATTATTATTAATAATAATAATAATAATATTATTATTATTGCTATTATTGTTACTTCTATTTTTATAATTAATATAATTGCCATTATTATTAACAATGTTATTATTATTATTATTATTATTATTATTATTATTATTATTATTATTACAACGAGATTTTCTTGTGTTATTCAGTAATGGGACTGTATTCTCGTTTAGCCCTTAAAAGAGACAAATTCCTTTCAATCTTAAAAGCATGTGGACAAAAAGGAACCTTAAATCGGACTCTAAAAAGGACAATGAATCAAGGATTGCTTCACTAGGATTTTGTCCTTCAAAGGAAAATGTTTGTTCCAAGCATTTTAATGTTCATCGTACATCAAATTTCGAAATGGTTTTTATTCCTTCTTTACAATGAATTGGTTTTATTCTTCTGGTTTTATTCTTCCTTTTAAAATGGTTCTTCCACTATAGGATTATTTCTTTTTGGAAATCTCGATACTGTAGGAAATACAGAAGAAGGAAAATAAAGATTTTAACGAAATAGAATTCTAACGTAATTTTAGTATTATTTATTTAATTTATTTATTTATTTATTTATTTATTTATTTATTTATTTATTAATTATAATATTTTTTTTGCGTATATTTTTTATTGGCATTTCCTTTCCTTCTTATTTTTTTTTTCCTTTTATGCAAAGGACACAATGTAATCTCGGTTTTATTAAATGACTCGGAAGATGAGACAAAGCTGATATAAAAAAAAAAAAAAAAAAAAAAAAAAAAAACGAGAGAGAGAGAGGAGAAGCATCTATTTTACGACCGGAAGCGAAAACCAGTTTTGGTAATAAGCCATTACTTTTCTCTCTCTCTCTCTCTCTCTCTCTCTCTCTCTCTCTCTCTCTCTCTCTCTCTCTCTCTCTCTCTCTCTCTCTCTCTCTCTCTCTCTCTCTCTCTCTCTCTCTCATTGTTTCGTTTTGGGAGGAGGGTTTGAAACGTATGCAAATTTCAGCATTTACCCTAAG
>SEYY01000660.1:105000-107500 GCA_009176605.1 Armadillidium nasatum
CTTTTCGTAATGGCTTTAAATGCAGATGTTTCTTAAAATAGAATTTTGGGCAGAGTTACAAACTGAATCTCAATAGAAGGATTGTGTAACAGATTAAATACACACACACGCAAACACACACACACACACACACACATATATTATATATATATATATATATATATATATATATATATATATATATATATATATATATATATATATATTATATATTTATATATATATATATATATATATATATATATATATATATATATATATATATATATATATATATATATATATATATATATATATATATATATATATATATATATATATATATATATATATATATATATATATATATATATATATATATATATATATATATATATATATATATATATATATATATATATATATATATATATATATATATATATATATATATATATATATATATATATATATATATATATATATATATATATATATATATATATATTATATATAATATATATATATATATATATATATATATATATATATATATATATATATATATATATATATATATATATATATATATATATATATATATATATATATCTGGACATGGTCAGGTATAGTGGTAATAAAATCAGCAGGAAAGAGAAGAGATCTGAAGAAAAAAGACAAGTTTTAAGAGAAGGGATTATAAAATTCAAAGAATTGTTCAACACTTGGCCTGACGGTCTGACTGTCTGACGGTCTGACTTTCTGACTTTCTGACTGTCTGACGGTCTGACGGTCTGACGGTCTGACGGTCTGACGGTCTGACGGTCTGACGGTCTGATAGTCTGATGGTCTGACGGTCTGACGGTCTGACGGTCTGACAAGCCTTTCTTGAGAAAATAGTTGTTTAACAAAATGAGTATGAAGAAAATCGAAGTACAAAATCAAGGCAGTGTAAAAATTCAATAAAAAATATAAAAAATACTTATTATTTCATTTAAAAAAAAAAAAAAATTCGTGTGGTGCGATAAAAGTTTTAGATTATGTTCTTTTCTAGAAAATTTCAATAATATAGTAACATGTTATTAAAATTATTTTTTAGTAGCTCCACACTTTGAAATCTATAAAGAATAGCGATTACGGATTTCGATGCAGATATCCAGGTCATATCTGTATGGTGAAATGAGAAGAAGATATTCAAAATGACTTCTATAATAATAATAATAATAATAATAATAATAATAATAATAATAATAATAATAATAATAATAATAATAATAATAAAATAATAATAATAATTTAATGGCATGTAAAAAAAGTATTTGTTTATTTTTTTTAAATATTTTGTGAAGCTGTTTTACTCTGCATTAAAATACTCTTTACACCTAAATACTATTATAGTCTATAAAGAGAGAGAGACTATATTGAAAGGACTATAAAGACTACGGTGAAAGAGTCTATATTTAAATAGTCTTAAGAGATTAAATATTTATATTGGGTATTTGTATGTCTTCCCAAATACGGAATGTGGATATAATTTTTTTTTCAATTTAAATTTTATGCAATATGTGTGAAACTTATGTTTAAATTTTAATTTTAAACTTAAAAAAAAAAAAAAAAGTTTTTAGTTATTTTTTATTTTTTTTTTTTGGTTTTAGTTTTTAATATAATTTATTTAGTTTTTTGCTAATTTACGCACACATACACACACACACACACACACACACACACATTATATACATATATATATATATATATATATATATATATATATATATATATATATATATATATATATATATATAATATATATATATATATATATATATATATATATATATTATATATATATATATATATATAAATAGTATACACTGTATATGATGAAAATACAACCATTATGTTTAGGCTGACAAAAATGCCTTTCAATGGGATTTCACATTCAACAATAACAATGGATGCTTCTAGTGATGCTTCTCTTTGTTTTTCTTTTTTTTCTTTTTTTTTGAGATCAACAGACCAAAACTACTTGCAATTAAGACAACTTCTGCAAGAAGTACCACTACCAATAGAAGAAAGCAAGTTTCAATGGCTGTTGCACGAAGAAATCCATGCAGAAGTTTCACCACAACATTTGTTTACCTGTTTGGAGGAGATTTACCAGATCGTCTTCATGGCTTGTGATAACCACAGAAATTACATCTTGCAAATTTGATTGGATAGACAATTTGATTGAAAGTCTTGCTCTTATTATCATACAGCATTCCTTCCTCTGCTTAGTTCTCTGAATTATAGACTTAATAGTTATGCTCAATATTTCATGTACTCTTATTGTCAACTGCATGGAACATACTCCCTTTATCTGTTTTCCCAATTTCATTTGACTTGCACGCTTACAAACGCCTAGTATTGATGCATCACAGCCTTTGATAATTTCCCAACTCTGGAGAAATATAATATATAGTATATATATATATATATATATATATATATATATATATATATATATATATATATATATATA
>SEYY01000660.1:117500-120000 GCA_009176605.1 Armadillidium nasatum
ATCTTATCTCTGATCGCCAGTATGGCTTTCGTAAGAAATGCTCTACTGGTGATCTTCTTTCCCTTCTCTCTGACTCCTGGTCTTCCGCTCTTCTGTATTTAGGTGAATATCTTGCTATCATGCTGGTTATATTGAAAAGTTTCGATAACGTCTAGCACAAAGCTTTGATTTCCAAACTCCCTCTTTTGGAATCTATCCTTCTCTCTTTGGTCTTCTCTCTGATTTTCCTTTCCGTTCTTTCCGTAGCAGCTGTTGTAAACGGCCACCGTTCTTCCTTTATATCTATTAATATTAGTATTAATCAAAGATCTGTCCTGTTCCCAACACTTTTTCTACTTTTCATTAATGACCTTCTCCTTAGTTACTTCATCTCCTACCCATTCCTATGTAATTAAATTTAAGTTTAAATAAAACGTATTTTACAGTAAAAGGTTTGCATTTGCGAAGCACATTATTTCTAACTTTTGTCCTTTGATATTTGAATATCTCTCTCTCTCTCTCTCTCTCTCTCTCTCTCTCTCTCTCTCTCTCTCTCTCTCTCTCTCTCTCTCTCTTAAAGTCACCTTCCCAAAATATGACATGTTAAGAAATAATAATTTCTACTTAATCAACAAACAATTTTGGAAACATCCCTAAACTAAAAATTTCAAAGAGACCGGGAATTTTGTTCATGATGTCACATAATTCTTTTGTTTTTGTTTTTTTAACTCCAAATGTATGAAAGCCTTAACCAGCCTTTTAGAAAGTGCTGTTCTCTTGTCTTTAGGGCTCCCATGCATTCCGTCCATCTAATATTTATGCTACTGGTTCCAAAGTTACAAACCTGTCCTCTAATTTTTATAAGACAACGTTGGTACTCTTCCCTTTTCTATAGGTATTAAAACAGCAAATCTTCGATTGTGCTAATTCCTTCCCATTCTATCAAGCTCAGAAATAGCTTGTCTCTCACATTTATTTCACGTGATATATCATTCCCAAGCACCGTTGTTCTCTATTGCGAAATTCTCTGATCTTCGGACTTTTCTGCTGATCTTCTTTTTCAGAATTTAATATTCTCGATTTAAAATTTACATCCGCTCTTATCCGAGAAATCTTCGTTAGGCATAGGCATGGTTGGAAGAGCTTCTTCTAATTTATTTTTGTTCCTACCTTAAACAAGAATTGACTGAGGATTGGCGGCCTAAGTGATATATATAATATATATATATATATATATATATATATATATATATATATATATATATATATATATATATATATATATATATATATATATATATATATATATATAATATATATATATATATTATATATATATATATATATATATAAATTGCTATTCTTCGGAAATCTGGTTTTAATAATGAATAACATGACAAGTTCTGGACATTCTTGACGAAATACAAAAAAAATTTATTAAAATAATTTGTTTTATTAATATATCATATAATTATTGTCAACATTTCGGGCAATGGCACTTCCCCATCATCAAGGTATAAAATATAATTAAGAATAGATAAAATTAAACTAGCAGTAAATATGTCGAGTATTTGCCCAATTTGGAATCACTATAACTAAAATATATGTAGCTGGAATGGACCACGGACGCTATTGAGTGACGGACTGACGGTTTAAGATTGATTATTATTATTAATTATTATTTTTTTTTTTTTTTTTTTTTTGAGAGTGGACCTCACCGACGAGGGGATATGTCGTCCCTCCAGGCAGACAAAATACTACCCTTGAGGCCATCACGAGTTCAGAGCGAGGGAAACCCGTCCACACCCAATGAGAGCTTGTGATGCTCTCCCGGTTTAAGATTAACTATGTAAATTGATTCTAATATTTTCAGATCGAGTTGTTGGTTGGTTTATGATATGATAGGAATACAATTAGGGTCTACAGGATGATTGTTGGCGTGATTGTGATTTCTGATACTAGATAGATTGGGGGAATGTGAAAAAATTACAAACTCGATCTGAAAATATTAGATCTATCTACATAGTTCTATATATATATATATTATATATATATATATATATATATATATATATATATATATATATATATATATATATATATATTATATATATATATATATATATATATATATAGAGAGAGAGAGAGAGAGAGAGAGAGAGAGAGAGAGAGAGAGAGAGAGAGAGAGAGAGAGAGAGAGAGAGAGAGAGAGAGAGGGAGATGAATATATTGTTACATAGTTTAAAAGTTATTTTGCTTCTTCATCAGCTTCTTATTGTAATAAGTTTGAGAACCAGAAACTTTCCAAGCGGTTGGTTACAAATTAATACTTAAGAAAAACATATTCCATTTATACGCTTATGTTAAAAAGCCTTCGCTATCTGAGTTTATAGTTTATGCATATTCATCGATGTTAAAAAAAAGTAATGGAAGATAATCGATGCGAAAACTGGACAGTAGCCTTTGAATGTAGGATGAATGTACGAGGAGAGAGAGAGAGAGAGAGAGAGAGAGAGACATA
>SEYY01000660.1:167500-170000 GCA_009176605.1 Armadillidium nasatum
TATATAATATATATATATATATATATATATATATATATATATATATATATATATATATATATATATATATATATATAATATATAATATTAAATAAAGCAAATTAAAAAAAAAAAAAAAAAAAATAAAATAAAATAAAATAAAATAAATGAATGAAAATAAAAAATAAAATAAAATAAAATAAAACAAAATAAATTAAAATGAAATTAAATAAAATAAATGAAAAAAACGAAAATAAAATAAAATGAAAACAATGAAAATAAAAAAATTAATGAAAATAACGTAAAAAAAAATAAAATAAATGAACTAAATGAAAATAAATGAAATTAAAATAAAATAAATAAAAATAAATAAAAATAAAATGAAAATAAATAAATAAAAATAAATGATAAATACGATAACGATAATTTTTTTAAGAAATGAAATTTATTACATAATCATTCTATATATATATATATATAAGAAATATATATATATATATATATATATATATATATATATATATATATATATATATATATATATATATATATATATATATATATATATATATATATATATATATATATATATATATATATATATATATATATATATATATATATATATATATAATATATATATATATATATATATATATATATATATATATATATATATATATATATATATATATATATATATATATATATATATATATATATATATATATATATATATATCTAATATATATATAATATATATATATATATATATATATATATATTCATTTATTTATTTATTTTTTTTATTTACCATTCATTTATCATATTTTTTCGCTTATTTATTCATTATTATTTATTTACTTATTTATTTATTATTCATTTATTTATTCATTTACTAATTATTTTTTTCATTTTTTATTTATATATTATTCGCTTATTTATTGATTTATTTTTTATTCATTTATTTATTTCATTATTCATTTATTTATTCACTTATTATTTATTTATTTATTTATTTATTTAATTTATTATTAATTTACTTGTATTTATTCACTTATATTTTATTTATTTATTTATTATTTCTTTATTTATTCAGTTTTTATTTTTTATATATTTATTTATTTGTTCATCATTCATTTAGTTACTCATTTATTATTTATTTATTATTCAATTGTTTACCCATTTATTACTTATTAACTTATTTATTTATTATTCATTTATTTATCCACTTTTATTTATTTATTTATTATTCCATTATTTATTCATTTTTTATTTATTAGTTTATTATTCATTTATTTACTCATTTATTTATGAACTTTTTATTATTTATTTATTATTCCTTTATTTATTCACTTTTTATTTATTTATTTATTATTCATTTATTTACTCATTTATTGAGGTGAAGAGTATTAGTACACCTAATCTTTTAATTTTTTTATTTATTATTCGTTTATTTACTCATTTATTTATTTATTTTATTTTTTCTAGAATTATATAAAATGGTTTAAAAATATGTATTTACACAAATTAATGTTTTTTTTTTTTGGTCCCCACTGGTGTAAAAAGCCGAGAAACCAAACGAAACCCACCAAAGTTAAGGGAAACCAAATTTATCAGTATTGAATTAAAAGCCGACATGTTCATTAGAAAATATGTGAGTCAAAGAAAGTGGGAAAACAGAATGAAGAGTGTCCCAGACTTTACCTTTAAAGTGCAAGTAAGAATGAGCATCGAGGTAGAGTAAGGGGGTCCGAAAGCTTGACTGAGAAAGATGAAACTGTGTGAAAAGGCAAGTCACACGGATCCTCCTCAGTGGAGAAGTTATGAGACTAGAGAGTTAAAAAGAACAATGTCCGTTGTAATATCATAAAAAGGTGATGCAAAAGTTTGTCAATAAGAAATAGACTGATAGGTCACTAAGAGAAAGAGGGAGATAGAGAATGAGAGAGAGAGAGAGAGAGAGAGAGAGAGAGAGAGAGAGAGAGAATAATGTAGTCGATAAGACTAACAGTCCATAACTCCACCCTTTCCAAGATACTGTATTAAGAAAGTCACCTCAAAACGTTATGCATATTTCATACAGTATAGACAAAACTGTTAAGAGTAATCAACTGTGACTGTGTGAAGAGCTGAAAGGGCTTTCAGTACACCTAATCTTTTAAAAGCTTACTGAGGTGAAGGGTATCAGTACACCTAACCTTTTAAAAGCTTACTGAGGTGAAGGGTATCAGTATACCATAATCTTTTAAAAATTTACTGAGGTGAAGGGTATCAGTACACCTAATCTTTTAAAAGCTTACTGAGGTGAAGGGTATCAGTACATCTAATCTTTTAAAAACTTACTGAGGTGAAGGGTATCAGTACCCCTAAAGCTTACTGAGGCGAAGGGTATCAGCATACGTAATCTTTTAAAAGCTTACTGAGGTGAAGGGTATCAGTACACCTACCCTTCTAGTAGCTTGCTTATGTGAGAGAAACAATAAACATTTCAAGGAAGGTCTCATGAATCGTAAAAACC
>SEYY01000660.1:175000-180000 GCA_009176605.1 Armadillidium nasatum
GGGAGACATGTCCAGATACACGGCGTTTGAAAGTGTGCAAGTCAAAGGAAGTTGATGAAATAGATAAAGGGGAAGTGTTCCACACTTTACCAGTAGAGTACGTGTAAGATTGAGCATAGCTGTTAATGTCTGGGGTCAGAAAGTTGGACAGAGAAAGGATGAGTCCTTCTCAATGGAGAAGGTGTGCGAATCGAGAGTTCAGAAGATGTAATAACGACTTTATAGAGAGAATGATGCAAGCAGAATGAACCTGCAGACAGCTAGTGAGAGTGAAAGACTTAAGAAGACAAAAAGCTCTAGACACCACCTTTTCAAAAAGGGCTGTGTTGGACGAACCACCCCAGATATGTGAGGCCTAGTATACACATAAACGATATATATTATATATATATATATATATATATATATATATATATATATATATATATATATATATATATATATATATATATATATATATATATATATATATTATATATATATATATATTTTTTTTTTTTAAATTAAAACAGTTTTAATATCCTTAGCTATTATATAATTTATTATTTTAAAAATATATATTTTAAATTTTTTTAAAATTTATATTTATATATATATATATATATTATATATATATATATATATATATATATATATATATATATATATATATATATATATATATATATATATATATATATATATATATATATATATATATATATATATATATATATATATATATATAATATTTAAGGCTGAAAAATATTAACGTATTTTTATTCAATAATTCTTTTATTTTTTTCACTTTGGTTTAATAATCGTTTGCTTGTTTTTTTTGGAGAATCGTTTTTATATTTGGTTAATAAACTGTGTGTGTGTGTGTGTTTATTTATGTACGGAAAAACCTTTAAATTTGAACAGGTTTTATGATATATATATATATATATATATATATATATATATATATATATATATATATATATATATATATATATATATATATATATATATATATATATATATATATATATATATATATATATATATATATATATATATATATATATATATATATATAATATGTAAAATTCTGTACGATTACCTTTGATATTGATGAATTTTGCTAATTTGTTGTATCACAGAATCGTGGAATTCGGCACTTGTCTCCAGTGGAAGATTGTAACGGGTAGCTTCTATTTGCAGTATCAATTCGTCCAATTGCAAGGAAGATTTCTGAATTTTCTTCCTTCGCTTCCTTATGTTTGCTTCACGCTTGATTTGCGTTTATTAAATTGAATTTTATTGAGCGCAGAAGACTCAGAAATTATAGAGTCAAATGTTAAATCAATCACCTGTAGATGTAGTACAAAGGCTATGGCTAGTTATGAGAAAAACTCCTTAGTAGTATACTACTCTCCTGGTTCTGCTCCAATTGTGGTAATAAGACTGGTTGTAGAGTTCCTGTGGGTAACTATATGTTCTGAAGATAACAAATGAGTTCTACGGTTGTTTGGTTGTCGTTGGAAATTAATGTAAATGTAAATTTAAGGATTATAATAGGAAGTAGCATCCCTGGGGTATTATGCCCCGGTAAAAATGATATCTGTGGTAAGAAATAACGATGACGTTCTTCTGTAGAAGGATGCCGAGTCTTCTAGTACTCCTTAATTTTTTATTCTTCCTCCAACTCAGCCTACCAGTCCCTCATTTTCAAGTACCGTTCTTCAGCTTTGTTTTCAGCCCCTTTAAATATCAAAGCTCTTAGATTCAACTTAGGATTGAAAGAGAGAACTGTTGAAAATTAACCTGTAAATTTTTATAAATGAAAATTTCATACGCTACAGACGAGATTTTCCACAAATTCCTGAAGAACTTTCTGACACATTTTCATGTGTTAAAAGAAGACTGAAAACTTTATGTTAGAAGGACTCGAACCCCACTTTCAGGAACCTGGTGGCTACGGAATAAGCAAAAGAGTATGGAGCCCTCATGTATAATATATATATATATATATATATATATATATATATATATATATATATATATATATATATATATATATATATATATATATATATATATATATATATATATATATATATATATATGGTTAACTGCTCATTCACGCCCATTTGACCGCCATTACTGTCCACATATTCTATGAAATTCCAATATATATATATATATATATATATATATATATATATATATATATATATATATATATATATATATATATATATATATATATATATATATATATATATATATATATATATATATATATATATATATATATATATATATATATATATATATATATATATATATATATATATATATATATATATATATATATATATAATATATATATATATATATATATATATATATATATATATATATATATATATATTTGGTGTATATCCTTGGTGTTGTTCATTTCATTTTTCATATAATTTACCGTAATATTAAACTTAATTTGTGAATATCTGAAGTTTAATGAAGCGTGAAGCGGGAATGCAGTCAGTTTAAATCCAGTGCAGCAACAAACTCTAAATTATAATGATAGATATCATAGATTGCAAACAAAGTCGGAGAGAGATAAAGAGAGAGAGAGAGAGAGAGAGAGAGAGAGAGAGAGAGAGAGAGAGAGAGAGAGAGAGAGAGAGAGAGAGAGAGAGAGAGAGAGAGAGAGAGAGAGAGAGAGAGAGAGAGAGAGAGAGAGAGAGAGAGAGAGAGAGAGAGAGAGAGAGATAGATTGAAAGTGGATGTGACTTTGCCCGAATCTATATAGATAGATAAATAAATAGAGAAGTAGATAGAGAGAGAGGAAAAAAATTCCACTGTTATATGCGTGCATTTAGTATTCTCTCTCTCTCTCTCTCTCTCTCTCTCTCTCTCTCTCTCTCTCTCTCTCTCTCTCTCTCTCTCTCTCTCTCTCTCTCTCTCTCTCTCTCTCTCTCTGCTTGGATGCTTGTATATGTAATAGAAAGATCCCGTACAATGCATGCCCAAATGCACCAAAGCATTTTAATTGCTTTGAAGTTTTGAATTTCATTTTAATTTGCTGAATATTTAAACAACTTAAAAAAAAAAAAAAAAGAAAACAATTAAAAACCACTGCTCGCTCACGCCCACATGACGCCCATTGTTGTGCTCGTATATTCTGTGAAATAAATTTAAATAAATTATCAGTACTTCTTATTAGAATTACACATTTACTGTGCTTAAAAATATTATAATGTAAATTTCATGTGTAAGTTTAATTGTGTTATTATTAGTTATATTTTTGTCCTAGGATATATATATATATATATATATATATATATATATATATATATATATATATATATATATATATATATATATATATATATATATATATATATATATATATATATATATATATATATATATATATATATATATATATATATATATGACCTCAGTTGCACTAACTCGTTGAAGGGTCTTCGTCCGAATATTTCAGGCCATTTCGTGGTTCCTTAGGAATGTTCGATACTTTACAATTATCGATATATCGATAATCGAATCAAAATATATATTTATCCTGTAAATATTTATCAAATTTTATTCGATATTGAACAACTGATGATTGGTTTGTGTTTAACGACTGACAGACGCCAGAAAGGAATGAAACACAGAGAATGACGCTAAAAAATACGTCATAAAAGCGTCGATACTTTTCGTTCAATGACTCCAGAAGTTTAATTTCTGTTTCAGAAATAAAGAAATAGTTATATAGTGCAGGATTATATACCCTCCAGCATACATGAAGCCTGGCTACGTTTCAGTCTATCTCATATATATACTATATATATATATATATATATATATATATATATATATATATATATATATATATATATATATATATATATATATATATATATATATATATATATATATATATATATATATATATATATATATATATATATATATATATATATATATATATATATATATATATATATATATATATATATATATATATATATATATATATAATATATATATATATATATATATATATATATATATATATATTATTATATATATATATATATATATATATATATATATATATATATATATATATATATATATATATATATATATATATATATATATATATATATATATATATATATATATATATATATATATATATATATATATATATATATATATATATATATATATATATATATATATATATATATATATATATATATATATAAGCGTATCTTCTGGCACTTTGATCGGGCTGACAGGGAGGCTTTGCGTTGCTTTTAAGCTAACTACCCTTGGATGGACTGCTTTGTCTCTGAAGACGCGTCAGTCTCCGCTGATAAGGTGGGGGCTGTAATCGTTGATGGGATGAGCAGGTTCATCCCTTCTTCGTCTAAATCTTTCTCTCCTCAAAATGCCATTCAGGCTCAAGACATCGCGTATCGAGGGTGGAAAAACTCTCCTTCTCCTATCACTCTTGCTAATTTTCATTCTGCTCGGAATCGTTGCAGGGATATTCTTCGACGAGCAAAGCAGGCTTTCACTAAAAGAAGGTGTGTTGAGCTCCTAAACTCTCCTACTGATAAATTTTTCTGGCCTCTTGCCAAAAACATCTCTAACAACTTCTGTAAATCTTCCTTTCCTCCTCTTATTCGTTCTGACGGCTCTGTTGCTAACACTCCAACTGAAAAGGCTAATCTCTTCGGCCTCCTATTTTCCTCTAATTCAACCCTGGACGACTCCGGCAACCCTCCTCCTACTACTTCTCCTCTCAGAAGTTCCATGCCTTCACCTATGATTACATTTGATCGGGTGCATGAGCTTCTGAAATCTATGAACGAAAGGAAGGCAAGCGGCCCGGATGGCATTCCTCCCCGAGTTTTAAGGGAGTGTGCTTCTGAGCTGGCTCAGCCCCTCGTTCAACTCTACTCTCTATGCCTCAATACTAATACTTTCCCTCAGTGTTGGAAGCGCGCATT
>SEYY01000660.1:202500-205000 GCA_009176605.1 Armadillidium nasatum
CTCCTTTTTTTTTACTCAAGAAGAACTAACTCTCCTCTTTTACTTTGCTCAAGAAGAACTCTCTTCTCTTACCTTGCTCAAGAAGAACTCTCTTTTTTTACTTTGCTCAAGAACTCTCCTCTTTTCCTTTACTCAAGAAGAACTCTCACTTTTTACTCAAGAAGAACTCTCCTCTTTTACTTTGCTCAAGAAGAACTCTCTTCTTTTACTTTGCTCAAGAAGAACTCTCCTCTTTTCCTTTACTCAAGAAGAACTCTCCTTTTTTTTTTACTCAAGAAGAACTAACTCTCCTCTTTTACTTTGCTCAAGAAGAACTCTCTTCTTTTACTTTGCTCAAGAAGAATTCTCATTTTTTACTTTGCTCAAGAACTCTCCTCTTTTCCTTTACTCAAGAAGAACATTCTTCCTCTACATTGCTCAAGAAGAACTCTCCTCTTTTCCTTTACTCAAGAAGAATTCTCCTTTTTTTTTTACTCAAGAAGAACTCTCCTCTTCTTCTTTACGCAAGAAGAACTCTCTTCTTTTCATTTACAAAGGAGTAGAGAAAATAGTTGTTTAGGAGACTCTTGACGTAGTACAAAGTAAGAAAGAAAAGAGTTTTTGGAACGTTTTTACAATCTTCTTTAATCTTTTATGTTTTTTTTTTAATTCAACAGAAATATAATCCGTATTTATATATATATATATATATATATATATATATATATATATATATATATATATATATATATTATATATATATATATATATATATATATATATATATATATATATATATATATATAATATATGAGTATACACAAAGAGAAATGACAAAAGTATTAGAGAGAGAGAGAGAGAGAGAGAGAGAGAGAGAGAGAGAGAGAGAGAGAGAGAGAGAGAGAGAGAGAGAGAGTGTGAGGAATGGGGGATAAAAGGCTAAAAATAGAGGGGGGGAGGAAAGGAGAAAGATAGGGTGGAAGGAGAGTCTTTGTTGTTTTAAACTGGGCGTTTTAGAGATAAAGCAAATTATTTCCTGTTAAAATTTTGTTTAGTATTTTTATTATTATTATTATCATTATTTTTATTATTATTATTATTATTATTATTATTATTATTATTATTATTATTATTATTTATTATTATTATTATTATTATTATTATTATTATTATTATTATTATTATTATTAATAGTAGTATATAGTGGTAATAATAAAAATAATAATAAAAATAATATTAATATATAATAATAATAAAAATAATAATAAGAGGAAGAAGAAGAAGAAGACAAATAATGATAATAATAATAATAATAATAATAATAATAATAATATTAATAATAATAATAATAATAATAATAATAATAATAATAATAATAATAATAAAAATAATCAGAAGAAGAAGAAGAAGAAGAAGAAGAAGAAGAAGAAGAAGAAGAAGAAGAAGAAGAAGAAGAAGAAGATCAAGAAGAAGAACAAAAAGTAGGCAATGATGAGGAAATGATTCTTAAGCTTAAAGGAAAATGCGATGCGAAAGATGGAGTTATAACTTGTCGTAACGGATAAGCGTCATTATTCTTGTAGGAGTGTGTGAGTGCATGCATGTAATGGGGAGGGGGCGAAGGGGGGGGGGAACAGCGTGAGATAAATCCTTCTAAAGCAAATCTTTGCAAAGGACCTTAAAGCAAACCTGTCTTTCAATTACACACACACACACACACACACATATATAATATATATATATATATATATATATATATATATATATATATATATATATATATATATATATATATATATATATATATATATATATATATATATATATATATATATGTGTTGTGTGTGTATGAATAGAAAGTTTTTCCATTCCTTAAAAAGCAACGCTTCGCAACCGGGGTTCAGATGGATCTCCAGGGAATCACAGAAGATTTAAGGGGTCCTCAAGGGAAAATGTTATTTTGGGGGTTCATAATATGAGTTAAGGGGTCCATGATAAAATATTATGATTAAATAATCTTATAAGTTATGACTCTGGGAAACCACAAGAAAAAAATAACCTAGAAACATTGCTTTAAAGTATAGCAGACGACATTTATAATGACATTGATATATGTTTAAAGTTAGCAGACGATATTTATAATGACATTGTTATATGTTTAAAGTTTAGCAGACGATATTTATAATTTCATTGTTATGTGTTTAAAGTTTAGCAGACGATATTTATAATCACAATGTTATATGTTTAAGTTTGCAGACGATATTCATTGTCCCAATGTTATATGTTTAAAGTTTAGCAGACGATATTTATAGTCACATTGTTATATGTTTAAAGTTTAGCAGACAATATTTATAGTCGCATTGTTATATGTTTAAAGTTTAGCAGACGATATTTATAGTCAACATTGTTATATGTTTAAAGTTTAGCAGACGATATTTATAGTCACATTGTTATATGTTTAAAGTTTAGCAGACGATATTTATAGTGACATTGTTATGTGCTTAAAGTTAGCAGACGATAT
>SEYY01000660.1:217500-220000 GCA_009176605.1 Armadillidium nasatum
AATAATCAGTAGGCAGTAATCAGTAGCAGTACTCAATAATCTGTAGGTAATAATCAGTAGGCAGTAATCAGTAGGCAATAAGCAGTAAGTAATAAGCAATAGGTAATTATTCTTCAAGTTTTATATCAGTTTAATAGTTTGTACACGGTTGCGATCATCATTTTGTACGTTAGACATTGAGAGAGATGCTCATGCCCGATGCGCCCGATGTCCATGTCCATGCCCGATGCCCGATGGATTTTATGTTCATTCTGTATCGAGTTTTATTAGTTTTTCTCTTAATGCAAAAGCCATTTATGTCCTTCAGGTTGTTTAGGTTGTTTAAAAAGGTTGTTGAAGTTGTTTCAAAAATAAGAATCATCGTTCTTTGCTATTTACTTTTTGTTTACTTTTATTTTATTTTCTCAGTCTTTTAATTTTCTCTTCAGTATAATCTCTCTCTCTCTCTCTCTCTCTCTCTCTCTCTCTCTCTCTCTCTCTCTCTCTCTCTCTCTCTCTCTCTCTCTCTCTCTCCTCCCTCCCTCCCTCTCCTCTCTCTCTCTCTCTCTCCTCTCTCTCTCTCTCTCTCTCTCTCTCTCTCTCTCTCTCTCTCTCTCTCTCTCTCTCTCTCTCTCTCTCTCTCTCTCTCTCTCTCGGAAGCTTCGAAGTCTTCAAGTTATTGTCAGTCTACGGCGATCATGTTTATTTGTTTGTTGCTTTCCTTGCACACATTTCTTTTACATAGAAGTCGTTTCTATATATATATATATATATATATATATATATATATATATATATATATATATATATATATATATATATATATATATATATATATATATATATATATATATATATATATATATATATATATATATATATATATATATATATATTCCCAGTTCTCACCATATAAAATTGTTTTACAATAAGGCAAAATTCAATTATATAAAATAATTATCAATAAATTTATTATTAATTAAAAATTATTAATTAATTAATTTTATTATTTATTATAATTTAAGTGTATTTTGAAATTATAAAACTTTTGCAAATTCACTTTATGGCTTATTGGTGGCTATGAGGAGTCATACACGCCCACATACACACACATACACTCACAAACACACTCACACACACACACACAAACATATATATATATATATATATATATATATATATATATATATATATATATATATATATATATATATATATATATATATATATATATATATATATATATATATATAATATATATAATATATAATAATAATTATTGATAGTCCATACATACTGAAGCAAATTAAGGTAAATTTTGAATACGATTGGGATCTAGAAACCAACAAATAGTCATTCATGTCCTGCAAACTCTTTGTCTATCTCCAAACTGAGAAGTAGGAAAACAGTTTCAAAGCAGGAAATTGAGTAAAAAATATGTTGTTCACTTCTAAGGACGTGTTAGGATTTCCACAAGATGAGAAGAAGGAGAAAATTTGCATGGTAGGGGATGGTGAGACAATTTTTTAGCGAATATCCTCTATAAAAAAAAATTAAAAAAAATTGGGGTACGAGACGTCTATGTCAAAAGGAAAAAGCTGTTAAGTCAAGGAAAGAGATCTCTTCGATGTACTATACGAAGATTCTATAATTATGATCAGGATTTCCGTAGTCTTCGATCGTAGAGGATACATTTAAGTAGACCGAAATTTCTCGAAGTTTCAAAGAAAAAATTATGATTTCTGCATTCTCTGTTTGCTGAATTTAAGAGGGACTGAGAGAGCAAGTTCGAAAATGATAGCAAAGCTTGAATTGTCGTAAAGAACTAGCATTGTCCATGGTGATGTGATGTTAATAATATTAAAGTAGAGCATTTTCTTTTAGAAAAAAAAAAAAAATTAAAAAAATAAAAACGTCAACAACAATACACTTATGAATTTCTACAACGGAAATCCACAATGATTCTCATAAGAAAACTTTTTCTCTCTGAAATCTTTATATACAACATGTATACCAAAACCGGTAACGAGGAACACCAACAACTTCTCTTGAAAGAAGTGAGGAACCACTAAAAACCTTCTCCAATGGCTATAGAGGAGTATACCCAATAGCATATTAGGAAACCATAAACGAGGTTGTACCTTTAATACGTGAGACTCATACTCCCCCCCCCTCCACCCCCAATTTGTGAAAAGAAGGTAGACTTAATACTCGACAGTCAGGGAGATAAAAGTTTGTTTGTGCGTAACCGAGAAATATGCTTAAAAAATATTCACGAAGATATGAATATAGTATTACATTTTCAGCAAGAATATATTAAGACCCTGGGAGCAATAAAAATCTAAAAATAAATTTATCCCCTATACTTAAAGGACAATCCTACTATATATATATATATATATATATATATATATATATATATATATATATATATATATATATATATATATATATATATATATATATATATATATATATATATATATATATATATATATATATATATATATATAAAAAAATT
>SEYY01000660.1:225000-230000 GCA_009176605.1 Armadillidium nasatum
TCTTTCCATTCTCTCTCTCTCTCTCTCTCTCTCTCTCTCTCTCTCTCTCTCTCTCTCTCTCTCTCTCTCTCTCTCTCTCTCTCTCTCTCTTCTCTCTCTCTCTCTCTCTCTCTCTCTCTCTCTCTCTCTCTCTCTCTCTCTCTCTCTCTCTCTCTCTCTCTCTCTTCCACTCTATATTTCATATTAATTTACATCTCTGAATATAATTTTCCCATTAAAGACAAAAGATTTAAGTAATTTCTTGATTTATTAAAACTGAGTTTAAATTTTAAAATGAAAAAATTATTGAAGGATTTAAAATAAAAATTTAAGTTGTAGGGTAAGAGGGAGTTCTGAGCAAAAAAAAAAAAAAAAAAAAAAAAAAAAAAAAAAAAAATAATTATTCATTTCGATTTAAAGCTCGATTTTTAAAAAAAATGTAATTTGGTTATATTAAACATTTGTGTAAAATTTGAAAGGTATTTTAGAATCACTTGCATTTGTATATTTCAGTTCAATTTTTATTTGTATATTTTTGTGCCATTTTGGTTTATATACTTTTATATAGATTAGTAGTGCCATTTTCGTTTGTATATTTTTGTACCATTTTAAGTTATCATTTGTGTGTGTGTATTTTGAATCATTTTAGCCATATTTTTTTTTCATTTTTTCATTTTCATTTTAGTATTTTTTTTCATTCTTGGAAAAAATTATTAAACAATTAAAAATTTTATACCTGATTGCATATTAATAATAATAATAATAATAATAATAATAATAATAATAATAATAATAATAATAATAATAATGGCGGAAGAGCAAAAGGAATGGGAGGTAGTGGAGGGTAGGGATCGAGTGTAAAGTAATATAATATATATATATATATATATATATATATATATATATATATATATATATATATATATATATATATATATATATATATATATATATATATATATATATATATATATATATATATTTGTGTGTTGTATAATGGAGAATCAGAATCACTTACAGTAAAATTACTTTTTTTTAAAGTAAAAAAAGTAGTAATTCAAAAAATTTTATATAAAGTTACAAGTAAATATAGCAATGTTGTCAGATTTATTTTGTAATTGTAATTAAAGATCCAGTGTGTCATTCGTTCTTATGTTGTCAACATATGTTTTCAAATTCCTTACAACATAGATATTTAACATACACTATTTAATGCAATAAAGATATTTAACGTAGACTTTTTAATGAGGTAGACGCGTAGTTATATGTTCTATATGAAATTACAAATATTATTAATACTTTATTTTTATATATATATTTTTTTTTCTTTCAACATTCTTTCCACATCTCATTCTGTAGTTTACTCTCCAGTATACTCGTTTAAAAGTAACATATTCGAACATATCAAGTTACTTATACAACACATTTTATAACTTCCAAGTGTAATGAGAAAACCCAACATTCATTTTATAGTATTTTTTAGTTGTGGAGCAAATATTTGCTTGTTATCTGTCATACGTCACTTTTCATTTTATTATTTCTTCCAGCTTACTGACACTAAAAATCTACTTAATTAAACTATTATCGCTTTTTCTTTTAGTAGAAATTTATTGTTCTGTATGATTGCGCAATGAGTTCTCTCCAGTTGTTTCCATGACTCAGTTTTTAGTAGTGAATACATCCTTTGTCCGAAAAGACAGTTTCCATGACTCAGTTTTAGTAGTGAATATATCCTTTGTCCGAAAAGACATATAGGAGGCAGGTTTTTAATCATTAATTTCATCCTCCTAACCTTTGGCTAAAGATATTTTCCTTACAAAACAGTAAGTTCATGATGAAGCAACGCGTACCTGTGTTTAGTTTTGAACAAGTTCAATTTTAAGGTATACTAAGAAACTTAGGCCAGTGGAAGCTAGCTATTTATATTTGAAAACAAGACCGCCTAGCTTCAGTACACCGTTTACCCCTGAGCCTGGGCTCTTATATATATATATATATATATATATATATATATATATATATATATATATATATATATATATATATATATATATATATATATATATATATATATATATATATATATATATATATAAGAGTTATTGATAGCGTTCGTTGGTGGTGCCATGAGTTGTGGGGAGGTTCATTTAAATATATATATATATATATATATATATATATATATATATATATATATATATATATATATATATATATATATATATATATATATATATATATATATATATATATATATATATATATATATATATATTAGTTTTTAATTTTATTAGCATTTGTGTAATGCGAGAATTATATCCAGTTTCAATTAAAATTTTAAACCTGATTGCATTAATAATAATAATAATAATAATAATAATAATAATAATAATAATAATAATAATAATAATAATAATGCGCTTTATTATTTAGTATTAGGGTATGCATTTTGAAATTTGACCTAGTATTAACCTCTCTTATTTTTCTCTCTCTTTTCAGGTCACAGTCATACGATGAAAACTCAGGAATGTCTTCAAACCCTCGCTCCACTCTCCTCGTTACTTGATTTGTATTTCTTGAATGAAATTGAATTAAATTAAATTAAATTAAATTAAAATTAAATTAAAATAATTCAAAAGTTATTTAAAAAGATTTTTTTTTATCTATTTTAATTTTCTTGCATAAAAAAAAAAAAATTTTCCCGCCATATTTTTAAATTTAACGTTTATTTTTTTTAATATTTTTTATTGCAAATAAAAAATAAAATGGCCGCTACTCTATTTTTCCCGCCACCATCTCTTCCCTCGTCTAATCATCACCATATTCCTGATGTTGGTGTAGAAGTTGATGAGGATATATCTCCAATATTAAGTACACATCACCTCCTCCATCACACTTGTACAGAAAGTTGGTCAGAACGAAGTTTCTGACGTAGCAAACGTATCTCCCGAGAACTCTCCTCATTCGTCTGTTGAAGGTGATGACGACGAAGAGGATGAAGAAGGGGAGGAGGTAGAGGAAGAAGTGGAAGAAGTTGAAGAGGGAGAAGTATGCTGTCAACCTTCAGTAAATAACCCAAACCCTTCCAATACTTTGGAGGATGACCAGAACGCTGGTGGAACCGGTGTGGATCTTGGTACACTCATTGGACGCAGAGTCACACTTAAACCACGGAGGACCCTTTCTCTTTCACCTACTCCAGGTAAGTTCATTTTTTAATTTATTAAATCTTAAGTTTACACACACACACACACACACAACAGTATATACTTTTTTAATACTTCTGCTACTCCTTTCAATAATAACAATAATAAATAATATATTATTATAGTGACATGAATAATAATAATAATAATATTTATTATTATCGTATACAATATAGATAAAACAGAATTTTGTATAGGACTATTTTACCCAACCTGTTTTTTAATACTTCTTAAGTTTACACACATACACACACAACAGTATATACTTCTTTTAATACTTCTGCTACTCCTATCAATAATAATAATAACAAAATAATATATTATTACAATGACATGAATAATAATAATAATATTTATTATTATTTTCGTATACAATATAGATAAAACCAGAATTTGTATAGGACTATTTGACCCAACCTGTTGTGAATAACAACCTTGAGAATATATATAACAAATGATTAATAATATTGATATTTCTTGAGTTTTGTGTTTTAAATTTGTGTTTATCGAAAAGTGCTAATTGAGCTTTGAGATCTGAGTCTATTTTTGTGTTTATTAATGCTCGCGCGAGCGTGTATAGGTTCATGTTCGTTCATGCGTATATTTATTCAAATTTCTTATATAGGCAGAAATATGTTAAAATTTCTTCATATTATTATTATTATTATTATTATTATTATTATTATTATTATTATTATTGGTTTTATTATTATTATTATTATTATTATTATTATTATTATTATTATTATTATTATTATATTGCTTATTTTTATTGTTTGATTTATTATTATTATTATTATTATTATTATTATTATTATTATTATTATTATTATTATTGATTATTATTATTATCATTATTATTATTATTATTATTATTATTGTCATTCTTAATGTTGATTATTTGTGTATATACTTTCACTTTTTAATTTTGTGTCACGTGTGACAAACTCGTATTGCTGTTACGATAAAGGCAAAGTTTCGTGACTTTTCCTTTGCAATTTGGGTTTTAATAAGTACAATACTCTCTCTCTCTCTCTCTCTCTCTCTCTCTCTCTCTCTCTCTCTCTCTCTCTCTCTCTCTCTCTCTCTCTCTCTCTGTAAATTCCTTTCTTTCAAGCACGCTCTCCTACATTGTATATATACGCTGTCCATACTTTCCAAAATTCTATTTTAATTTTCGTTCTTTTTTTTATTTAAAAAAAAAAAAAAAAAAAAAAAAAAAAAAAAAAAAAAAAAAAAAAGTGTGTCACATAATTAATATTACGGAAAAAAATTTCTTCATAGCACTTGCAAAATTTCATTTAATTTGATCGCATCTTTCCATTTTAATGAAGTTTGAGTTGTTGAAGGTTGTTAAAAAGTTGTTCTTCGAGATTTATTGTTACTAAGGGTTAGGGCAGGAGTTGAAAAGTTGGGAGGAGATGTTGAAGTGGTAATTTTGATGTTAGGAAGGTAATGAGGTTGGTGGGTGGGGGGTTGAGTTCCAGTCGGGGTTGTATTTGGAGAAGGGGTTTTAAAATTTGAAATTGCTGAAACTGAAAAGGGCCGTTTGCTACCAAATAATAGTTGGATACTTTCTAGGCATCCAACTTATATATATTATATATATATATATATATATATATATATATATATATATATATATATATATATATATATATATATATATATATATATATATATATATATAGTTTATTTTGGTATCTGTTGTATGTGTATGTGTGTTGCTTATATCTCAGAAAGTTTATTTTGTAATAAAATGAAAAGGAAGCAAAACTTATGTTAAATAAATAAAGATTATTGTATACAGACAGA
>SEYY01000660.1:247500-252500 GCA_009176605.1 Armadillidium nasatum
AATATTATAAGTTAGTGCCAAGGGGTCCACAATCAAAAATAGGTTCGGAACCCCTACTTTAGGAGATGGTATTTGCATAGATGTGTTATGGTGGAAGTTCAAGAAGGCTATACAAATGTTACGGATTGAAAGGCATGAGAAGAAAAAGTAGATTATGGAAATTTGTGGAAACGGATTGGGTATATTAAATAAGGAAAAATTTTTTTGTCTGATTCGGTAATAGTCTCCCTCCCCCACTGCTCCCACCATAATTGAGAATGCGGAAAGAAGGCAATAATAGATCAGGGTATTCGGTAGGTACAGTTTCCGTGAGGGTAGGGGTGGGATTTTGATTCATAACGGCTGCGACCGAAGTCACGGGAGTCGCATGGTTTTGGGTAGGGTTGGGGCCGGAGTCGAAGCAAAAATTGTTTTGGAGTGAAGCAGAAGTCAGGAAGAGGACAATTTTTTTTTTTTTGCAAAATGAAAGTTTCAGAAGTGGAGTCTCGGAACCGTGAAGTTTTAAAACAGTTCCGCCCAAAATTACAGGCTCCGCAGCCATGATTTAATATTTAAAATATGAACTATTAAACCTGTGCCGCATCCGCACTCGCATCCTCATTCACATTGCGTGTGACGTCAGCAATAAAATAGGATTTTTGTTTAGATGGACACAAAATACACTTTTTGACTTCGTTTAACTGATATTATTATATTATTATTATTATTATTATTATTATTATTATTATTATTATTATCATTATTATTATTATTATTATTATTATTATATTATTATTATTATTATTTATTATTATTATTATTATTATTATTATTATTATTATTATTATTATTATTATTATTATTATTATTATTATTATTATTATTATTATTTGAAGGTCTCAAGACAATTATTCTAATGTATTACATATTTTTGTAGGATAAATTCAATTTAATAAATACACTATCAACAACAACAACAAAAAAAAATTATTTTTAATTTGAATGTGAATAAGGGGTGGGGTGGAGGAGGGGGTCCAATTCTCTGCTGATTACAGTTTTTGGCAGCAGTTTTGGGTGTGAGTTGGGGAATGGTTTTCTAATGTATTTTAATTTTTCGTGCCATTTTTACGTACTCCGAAGCGGAAGAGAGAGTGAGTGAGTCAACTCGAGAATGGACGATTCGGTGGTGGTTTCGACCCCCCCCCCTCCTCTCTCTCTCTCTCTCTCTCTCTCTCTCTCTCTCTCTCTCTCTCTCTCTCTCTCTCTCTCTCTCTCTCATTTTCTTTTTTCCTTTCTATCTTTAATTGTTAATTTGTCTTTCTCGCTTTTTTTGTTTTTGTTTTTCTTTCTTTTTCTCCCATTCTTTCTATTTTACTCTCCTTGATTGTTTATTTTCTTTCTTTGTCTTCACTTTATTTCTTTTTTTTTTAATTTTCTTTCTCTATCTCTTTCTCATGTAAACACACACACACAGAGTTTTGAAGACGTGCCAAATCCATCTTTTTAATGGAGAGTATTTATTTACGTTTGTCAATATTTGAAGTTTAATTACCTATTTCTCCTACTACTAAGAAATATATTAATTGTCGTTTTTCCACGTTTTACACACACACACACACACACCACACACACACACACAACATATAATATATATATATATATAATATATATATATATATATATATATATATATATATATATATATATATATATATATATATATATATATATATATATATAAAGGGCAGCTCCTTGTTGTATGATAGGAATGCAGTGATGCAATGAATGCGGATAAATGTGTCGAAATGTCTTGGTATTTAGTGAGACAGTATTAACTGTGTTATAAAATATATAGCATTATCACATAAAATAATATTTAAAATCTGAATTGTAGACGATGTAGATTTACAAACTGAAAAATAGTTCCAATGTCTCTAGTCTCTACTAAGTAAGTCCAAAACTTATTTGCTCGGCTTAAAACATTGTAATCAACAGTTTAAGGCTTTATTTGTTTATTCAGACGAAATAAAACGAATTCTTCTTTCACGGTTTTTCGCTCGTATTATTTAATAATATTCGAGAAATTTTCAGTTTCGAAAATACATACTGACAAGAAAAGAACTCTCTGACCTTAATCATTAGCTTCATATTTTAGTAATATTTTCCAAATTAATATATATATATATATATATATATATATATATATATATATATATATATATATATATATATATATATATATATATATATATATATATATATATTATATATATATATATATATATATATATTTACCTGAAAGATCTTGCACCCTGTCAGTGGGCAAGTAGTATTTTCCATCTGGTCTCAAAACTCTTTCTACTAGATAGAGTTTTCTGAAAGGTCATGTTTCTCGGCGAAAATGTTTTCCAATGTTCTTGAGTTTTAAACTCTTATATGTTGGGTCATTGCCCTTTCAGTGGGACAAGCATCTTCCATATGATACCTTATCCATTTCTTTTTAAGTTCTCCAGAAAATCATGATTTTTGAGCACCTTGGGCTACGATAGCAGTTATTTTAAGTAGTAAAATTAAAGGGCCGGATTGCTAGCCCTATTTCTCTGATTTATCCTACATGATCCCACCATAAGTCATAACTATGTCGACATGTCCAAACCCTCCTAGATTCTGCTGCAGATACCATGCAGATTTACTCTATTAAACCCTCAATTTCTCTCTCTCTCTCTCTCTGTTAAACTTTCAATTTCTCTCTCTCTGTTAAACCCTCAATTTCCCTCTCTCTCTCTCTCTCTCTCTCTCTCTCTCTCTCTCTCTCTCTCTCTCTCTCTCTCTCTCTCTCTCTCTCTCTCTCTCTCTCTCTCTCTCTCTCTCTCTCTCTCTCTCTCTCTCTCTCTCTCTCTCTCTCTCTCATCATTTTATAATCCCATATTATGTTTGGTTACTAAAAATTTTGAAATGAATTGGTTTTGTTCCTCCTTTTGTTAAAGTATTGAATCATCTATTTGAAATGTTGGAAGGAAATGATATTAAGTTATTCTGCTCCCCTTACATTCATGTAAAAATATTAATTTATCCTTCATTAATTGTTTCAATTAAGATTTCAAATATCATAGAAATTATAAAATATTTTTTTTTTATCTTCTTACAAAGGGGAAAATAACACTTACGTTTTATCATACATCAAAGCCACATAACGCACGCGTGCATGTATGTGTGTGTGTTTTGTGTGTGTGCCTTAACAATACACGTCTTCAATCCTCTAACTTCTTTTCTCTAACGAAAAACCATCTAGTACCTTCTGGACCTCTCCTGGAGGTTTCTAAGTACTATTCCAGGTTACTCTCCAATTCTTCTTATTCTGTTCCTCCCTGCTGTTGCCAACGCGTCCATCTTCGTCGACAGTCAATATATATATATATATATATATATATATATATATATATATATATATATATATATATATATATATATATATATATATATATATATATATATATATATATATATATATATACTGGGAGTTGTTACTCCCTTAGATGTGGTTAGGTAATGTGAGGTGAGTTTTATCAAACATCAAACCACATAATGTGTGTGTGTGTGTGTTTATTTTAACTTTTTGATGTATTTCCTTTTAATTTAATTTGACTTGACATGCTTGTTTGAAAAAAATTTTTTTTTTTTTTTTTTTTTTTTTTTTTTTTGTCCCTGATTAAGGCTGAACCGAAGTGAGAAAGAGACCTCGGTCCTCCTCAAGCCATTTGCGAAAGAAATTAATGAGAAGGGAGGCCTGAGACGCAGGAGGAAAGAAAAGGAGGGCGTGATGCCTATGAGGATTAGTTTTTAGAGTTTGTGGATTTAGGACTCTCTGTCTCCCTCTCTCTGTTAAACCCTTAACACTCTCTCTCTCTCTCTCTCTCTCTCTCTCTCTCTCTCTCTCTCTCTCTCTCTCTCTCTCTCTCTCTCTCTTCTCTCTCTCTCTCTCTCTCTCTCTCTCTCTCTCTCTCTCTCTCTCTCTCTCTCTCTCTCTCTCTCTCTCTCTCTCTCTCTCTCTCTCTCTCTCTCTGTTAAACCCTCAATTTCTCTCTCATTCTCTCTCTTTCAACCTCTCTCTCTCTCTCTCTCTCTCTCTCTCTCTCTCTCTCTCTCTCTCTCTCTCTCTCTCTCTCTCTCTCTCTCTCTCTGTTAAACCCTCAATTTCTCTCACATTCTCTCTCTTTCAACCTCTCTTTCTTTTAAACTCTCTCTCTCTCTCTCTCTCTCTCTCTCTCTCTCTCTCTCTCTCTCTCTCTCTCTCTCTCTCTCTCTCTCTCTCTCTCCTTCAATTATTCTGATTTCTTTTCCTGTTTGGTTCGTTTCTTTTTTCCCCCAGCCATTACATCACGACTTGAGACGGAGCAGCTGTTTAGACGCATGCCATTGACAGCACATTCTGTATATAATTTTTCTTTTCGTGTTTATTATTAAGAATTTACTGATGGAGACGACTACAATGGGTTTCCGATTCGCCCTTCTTTTTAAAGTCTTGATCCTTTTCCCTTTGGGGACCCTCTTGTCGTCAAAGGTTTTTCATTAGTGTTATAGTCGGGGTAGTCGGTGGGGAGGGAGTTCTTTTTACTCTGCTCCAATTCTAAAACAGACTTTATTCCACCCTAATAAATTTCAATCTTCGTTATGGAGTTGTAAATGACGGTCCCGATAATAATGAATGATTCCCTTTTTATTTATTTTCATAAATTTTTCATATTTCGTAATTGGATTTTCACTTGGCGAGGGGAGACTGAGAGTGGAGAGGTGGGAGAGGGGAACTAATAATCGATTCTCTTCTTGGGAAGTTCTATTTTCCCCTTAAAATCTTGACACTTTTTTTTCCCCATTTATTTAAGTCCAGACAAGGGGAGAGGAGTATGTAGTGTTCATTTTCCTCCTTTGAAGTAAGGTTCATTTTCCCCTCTTGAGTCCCCTCTAAATCACTCTTGGCAGCCCCTCCCCCTAACCCTGTTTTAGTGCTTTTTTTTCTTCTC
>SEYY01000660.1:257500-262500 GCA_009176605.1 Armadillidium nasatum
ATATATATATATATATATATATATATTTGTGTGTGTATGTACGTATGTGTTTGTTCCAGAGAATAGTTGACTGAAATGTGGCGCATTTAGCAAGTTTTGAAGCTGCATTTTGTATGAAAAAAAAAATTTCTTTTATGAAAAACGATTATGAGGAATTTGGGCTTCAATTTATTTGCATAATATTTATACCATTTATTAGGTATCATTCATTCAAATGCTTGTCCATGAGCATGTGTGGATGAATATTAGATTGATGTTTTAGCTTCAAATGGCTTTAATTAATGTGAAAATGTTAAAAACGAAGGATGAGTAATGGAGAAGAGGTAGGAAAGACAAAAAGAAGAAGAGAGAAGAGTTGAGGAAGAAGAAGAAAGAAGAAAGGTGGAGGAGGAGAAGGAAACGAAAGAAGGAGGAGAAGGAAGAAAAGAAGATTGTAATAATAACAGAAAATAAGAAGAAGAATATAATAATTACAGAAATAAGAAAAAGAAGAATAAAGAAGAGTATGATGAGAAGAACTACACGTATATATATTTTGTAAGTCTTTTCCCTTACGACTTCCTAAAAAAATAATTCTCGTAATCTTTTATTGTACATTGTCTGTTATTACGGTGACTCTGGCATAATTTTGAATCCCTTGGCAGCGTCGTTGACTGTTATTAAATCCTTCAAACCAATCAAGGGTTTGGTTTCTAGAGAGTGGTTGTTTTTTTTTTTTTTTTTTTTTTTTTTTTTTTTTGAAATCCCGAAAGGGAAAAATTATCAAAAAAAAAAAAAAAAATAATAATAATATATATATATATATATATATATATATATATATATATATATATATATATATATATATATATATATATATATATATATATATATATATATATATATATATATATATATATATATATATATATATATATATATATATATATATATATATATTAGCGGTCCCATAGTTCCATTTATGTCCCCCTTGTTAAATCGATAGTTTTATTACCATGGGACGATCCTTAGCAAATGAATTCAAACATCTATCCTTTAATATAATAATAATAATAATAATAATAATAATAATAATAATAATAATAATAATAATAATAATAATAATAATGAAATTTCGTTCAAACGATAGGTTACGAAAAATGCCCGAATGTTTCCAAAAATGATCATTTTTTTTTTCTTTTAACCATTATGTATCGTTCTCTTCGCCCCTCCCTTACCATGTATGGAAAATTGGAGTACGAAGTAGAATGATAAAAATTGTACATGTGCGTTAATAAATATACACGAGATTTTTTCATACATACAAATGAACACCCTTTTAATATATATATAATATATATAATATATATATATATATATATATATATATATATATATATATATATATATTATATATATATATATATATATATATATATATATATATATATATATATATATATATATATATATATATATATATATATATATATTATATATATTAATTATATTAATTTTATAATTTTTTGTTTGCTTTAGTGTCATAGATAAGATTTTTGATGTTTAAGAGTATTTTATTTAATTTTATTTTAATTTTATTGTTTTTATTTATTTTTTTATTTTTATTTTTTTATTTTTAGCGAGGGCTGGAGATATGATGGCCAGGAATTTGCGGGCGGCGCGATGGCTCGATTTTACAAATGAAGACGACGATGACGGCCTCTATCAACACTCCGATTCGGATACGGAGGCCTAAAAAGAAGTAAGTTCTCATCTGTAACAATAGTACCTGGGTAAAATCATCTTTGAGATCTATGTAACTCTTTTTATTCTTATTGCCGTTTCTATATCCTGTTTTGCCGGTATATTTTTAATTTATATATACTACTCTCTCTCTCTCTCTCTCTCTCTCTCTCTCTCTCTCTCTCTCTACACACACACACACACACACACACACACACACACACACACACACACACACACACACCTTTTTTTTTGCAGTATCAGTTACGTTTTTACTCAATAGCATTCGTTCGTTCGCGTAACTGAAAGGTCAAGCTATTCTTCCGTTCAAAAGGTGGAAAGGTATCTTAACGAAAAAGTGTTTTGAATTTTATTTATTTTTTTTATTTTTTATTTTTTTCTATCGCAATGCAGTAACGATATTAGTTCCGTTATTTCACACACACACACACACACACACGAAATAAAAATAAATCAATGAATAAAATAAATGTATAAAAAAAGGAAAAAAATATATATTTTTTTTATTATTATTTTCATAGAAGGCAGAGATCGTTGATTACGAACTAGGATTACCATAACTCGAACTATAATATATATATATATATATAATATATATATATATAAATATATATATATTATATATATATATATATATATATATATATATATATATATATATATATATAATATATATATATTATATATTTTATATTTTTTTTTTTTTTTGTTTTTATATATTTATATATATATATATATATATATATATTATATATATATATATATATATATATATATATATATATATATATATATATATATATATATTTAAATATATATATATTATTATATATCTATTTTATTTTATATTATTTTATTATATATTATATATATATATATATATATATATATATATATATATATATATATATATATATTATATATATATATATATATATATATATATATATATAATATATATATATATATATATATATATATATATATATATATATATATATATATATATATATATATATATATATATATATATATATATATATATATATATGTATGAAGTGTTTCTCTCTCTCTTTTACACACACACACGCACGCACGCACCTACACACATACATACATCGATTCTTTCTTCTATGGTTCGGTGGGTCTTTCTTGAGAGGGGAGAGTGAGAGGGTCTAGGTGGGTATATGCGGAGTTGGGGGGGGATCATCAAGGAGATGTGCTGCGTCACTCTACTTTTTTTTCTCTCTCTCTCTCTCTCTCGAAATAAAAAACGAAAAGAAAGAAAGAAAAAAAAATTGCAATTCGTTTGCCATCAACCACTGCTGGGGGCAAGGGCGACTCGTTTGCCTTCCCATTTCTTCTTTCTCTCTTCGACTCCCGTTCCCTTCAAGAAAATTTTAACATCAACTCCAAGGTTTCAACAAATTGGTTCACTAACACTATATATATATATATATATATATATATATATATATATATATATATATATATATATATATATATATATATATATATATATATATATATATATATATATATATATATATATATATATATATATATATATATATATAAAGAGAGAGAGAGAGAGAAACTGTATATGTATAATAATAATAATAATTTTAAATTTGTTTTCAATGATAAATTCTACGGGTATGACAGTTATAATTCTATGGGCAATGTTTTGTTGTTTGGCGGCGTAAGTGGCCGCGTCAGTTCGTGAATCCGGACTTAAATTCTTGACGAAGGTTGGCGCCAGTTGCCTCTGTTGTAAAAGAGTACTTGGGTGAGTCATCTATAAAAATATATTGGCTTTAGCCCTTAGACCTTCGAGTAACAGTCGTAAGCTGTTCTGTTGCTTTTAATGTTTATAGCATTTAAATGCAGATAATACGAGGTATGCATTGTTCTTGTTTCTGGGAGTACGACAGTACTGTGGTCTATATATATATATATATATATATATATATATATATATATATATATATATATATATATATATATATATATATATATATATATATATATATATATATATATATATATATATATATATATATATATGTGTGTGTGTGTGTGTGTGTGTGTGTGAGAGAGAGAGAGAGAATTAGATATCACGGATGTTCCACATCTGCAAAATTTCAAATATCCTCGTCTAACATTCGTTATTTTTCTGAAGATTTGCATCCGCATTGAAGTAAATAATTGTGGATATAATTTACAATACATGAACGAGATGGTCTGGTGTACTACAAATGATTTAATATTAGATATGGGGAAAAGTTTGATCTTGTAGGCAAGTTTTTAGTTCCAAAAAATAAAAATAAAAATGTGCTAAGAGAGGCAATGTTTGGATCACGAGAAAAAGGAGCACCGAGAATATTAAGGAGAGATGAAAGTTTGAATTGAGTGTTTTCGAAGAAGATATCATAGTTATGTGGAAGTTGTGGCAGTAGAGATGGAGGAACTGAGTTTTGGAGGAATTGAAAACGACCATGTTTCCTCTGCCTCAATTTGAAATATGAAATAGATCAGAGGTCAGCTGCTTCAAGGATATCCTCCTTGGTTCTATTAACTGCTGTTGAATGTGGCGTCTTTTAAATTGAAAGGAGTAATGAAGGGTGGCGTCATCGGTATTGGAGTGGATAGGAGATGACGTAACAGAGAGAAGGTCATTAATGAAAAGTAGAAAAAGTGTTGGGGATAGGACAGACCTTTCAGGACACCACTATTAATAGATTTAGATGATGAACGGTGACTGTCTACAACTGCTGCTATAGAACGACTTGAAAGGAAATCAGAGAGAAGGATAGATTCCGAAAGAGGGAAGTTTAGAAATCAAAGCTTGTGCCAGACTCTATCGAAAGCTTTCGATATGTCCAGAGTGACAATGAAAGATTCACTGAAATGCCGAAGAGCAGAAGACCAAGAGTCAGAGAGAAGGGTCAGAAGATCATCAGTAGAGAGTTTCTTACTAAAGCTATATTGGCGATCAGAGATTTGATTAGAAGAATTGAGATGTTTCCAAATCTTCCTGTTAAGAATAGATTCGAAAAATTTAGAAAGAATTGAGGTTAAAGAAATCGGACGATAGTTAAAGGGTTGAGAGGGGTCCCCCCTTTTCGGCACAGGTTGAATGAGAGCATGTTTCCAGCAAGAAGAGAAGGTTGAAGTAGAAAGATAGAGATGAAATAGTTTACCAAGGCAGGGTGCAAGCTCAGAAGCACAAGTTTTGAGAACCACAGTAGGAATTC
>SEYY01000660.1:272500-275000 GCA_009176605.1 Armadillidium nasatum
TAATAATAAATTGAATTTTAGCTACAAATTTAATTAAAAAGAAATTAAGAAAAGCAGAAATAGAGCAAACGTATTAAGAATAAAAGGCAGAGCGTACTCGAAGCATTTTGGTACAGGGTTTTTAAAAGTTTTATATTAAGGCATTAAATCACCTCAAAAAGCAATCATCTTAACCGAGTTTCTACAAGGAAACTATAAGATACTTTTAAAAAAATTAAATAAAATAAAAAGAGGAACTAGATAAAAAAAATTCCTACATAAAAAAAAAAAATTTAAAAACTTTGCTGAAGGGTAGAAAATCTTTTTGTAGATGTAAATTTACATCGAACTACAAAAAAAAAAATAATAATAATAATAACCGTGTATTTATAAGTTTTTATATGGAATCATGCGACCTAATAAAATTTATAATAATTATGGAAGGTCGTGCACAAAATACTACTTAAAAAAAGTCGGGATAATATAATAATAACTACAATTTTAACTAAAGATACGCATTTATTTACTTACATCTGAGTAATTTGGGAACCCCTGAAAGCGCAAATATACGAACGAACGAAATAGAAAAACCAATATATTTACTAATTAAAACTAAATATATTATAATGATTTAAAAAAAAAAAATATATATTTACACTATTACTAAAAAATAACGACAATAAAACCTTACCTTTTTGGTAACCTGAATTTTCCTATTTTTTACAACTCTTTTTGAATGAGGAATTTTTGGTCTATTAAACTCATCAGGTTTCTTCACTCTGAAAGGAAGAAATTGAAAAATTGTTACAATGGGAAAAAAAGTGATTAAAAAAATGAATTAAAGAATTTAAGAGAACGTCAAACGAATTGCATCAAACAAACTAGTTTTGAGATTTACAAAATCTTTTAACAGTTCTTCAGATAAATTCGAGTTTCCAAGTATCCATTTAATTATTAATAAAGAGGAGTAAAACTAAAAAAATCTCAAGCCAAATAAACATATCAATATTTTTAAATATTTTAATAATAAAACAAGGTCATCAAAAAAAATTTTTTTATTTTTTTTTAACATTAACTACTGAACTATGAGGAAAAGTAGATAAGATATGTTCTTAAATAAATTTAAATTAGTTACCACAGGTGGAATGAACCTTTATATTTTATATTTACCTATAAATTCGAACAAGCCAATGTTCTGTAGTGTAAGCTTCTTCCAAGTACTTTAGTCTGATATCCTTGTTACCGATAATGGCGTTACGGGTTCGATCGTAACCCGCAGCTGTTCTGTAATCAAGCTGAAAGGAAAGAGTAAGATTATTATTATTATTTTTTTTTTTTTTTTTTTTTAACTAAGTACAGTATAAAATTTCCGAAAACGTGGGATAAAAAATACAATACGGAAATATTTCCAAGTTTTAAAAAAACAATAAAATCTAAAGTAAAGATTTTAAAAATATAAGTTTATGCAATTAGGTCATTATTTTATTTTTTTACAGTAAATGAAGGAGTGATTTCAAAATAAATTAGAACATTTTACAACTAAATAACACATTTTCAAGGAAGAAATTTATTTAATTTTAAAAGGTGTATAAACAGAAACCGAATTTAGCCGAAATTTAAATAAAATGATAATTTATGAAGAAATCTGAAATGGTTGAACGAAATATAAACTCTCCTTCCACAAGAGTTAATTATTTTGGCGACATGTGTAAAGAATGTTAAAACATGTAACCAAAATACCCCTCTCAAATTATAAAATATGAAAATTAAAAAACCTGTATGCTGACATTAGTTAAAATATCTGAAATAAACTAAGAATTTAACAAGAAAACAGATACTTATATTTACTTGTTTTAACAATGAAGAAATGCAAGGTGCTACAATTGATCATGACATTTTTAACATTTTTACCTTGAAAATGTTTTATGGGGCGTGAATTGGCATTTTATACAGATAAGACTCCTTTTATAGTGGCTTGCATAAAAAGGTTTACAGAGATCGTGGTAGCGCGAAATCCCACTGTTGTTACAATTTATTAACTTACACGAAGGGGTCGTTGTTTCAAAAACTATTTTGAATTTAATTAAAAACTGTTCAGGATAAAGTTGTCAGAATAGTTAATTTCGTTAAAAAAAACGAAGTATCTCTACAATCTTAACAAAAGAATGCAAGATATGAACGAAAATTGCTAAAGTAGCAATTTGAAAATCTGCCAAAATAATTATTTTGAAATGTTTCCATTACGTAAAAACTTATGTTAAAGAATTGACTCCTTTCTATTTCAATCATTTGGAACTTTGGAAGATAATCCTTTATCTCTATTTGATTAATTAAACGTAAAATGACTATGTATGGAATTGAAAAATTCACTGACTAAAGACTTAAATTAATCATTCTTAAGGGAATTTTCAAGGCCAAATAAAAATGATTTCGATGTGTTGTCTCTCATAAACATCCCAACATTTAAAAAATTTCCAAATAGAAAAAATGCTCACATTTCATAATAAAACGCTTGGTCCTT
>SEYY01000660.1:280000-290000 GCA_009176605.1 Armadillidium nasatum
ATATATATATATATATATATATATATATATATATATATATATATATATATATATATATATATATATATATATATATATATATATATATATATATATATATATATATATATACTAACCTTTAAATAAGCTTCAAATAATTTTGAGAAACTTATTGCCAGAAAGGACGCATACAACAGGTGTTAATGTAAGCATCAAGCGCACCATGACACCAGCAAAGTAAACAGCACTAACGGCGAACAAAACAACTGTTTAAGGAAAAAAAAAAATTTTTTTTCAAATATTAATTATATTTTAAAAATCATATAGCCTGTCCAGTTATATTCCTTCTAAAAAAAGAAAAAAAAAGATACGAAAATTTTTATAATTTTAACATAAATTTCTATAATTTTAACATTTGATTGTATGTAAATAAAAGATCAGCATAAAAGTCTAAAAAAAAAATTTTTTTTATAAATAACATCTTCCCAAATTACCTTAAAAATTCCTAACAAGATTTATTTCTTTAAGAATGATTGCAGTTGCATTTTTCTTTCAATAACGTCTTAAAAATTCATTCATCACCTTTAGTATAAAACCATTTATATCATTAACCATGATAATCTAAACTATATATTTTTCTTGAATTAGAAAAACTTACTAAACACTCGTTCGTCAGTGATGTTATTGATACAAAACCAAAGGACCTGCAGGAAAAGTTGACGAAAGTATATGCAAATCAAAAAAGAAACTAAACCAAGTTGTTGGCTGATGTTCTGATACAGAAGCAATGATAGGGATATGTATTTTTGCATAGCCTGTGTCCCACAAGGAATAAAACCTATTAAAAAAATAAAAATTATTCAATACTATATGGCAATTAAATATGAACACAATTTTAATAAATTTTTTTATTAAATGGTGGTGTAAATTTAGGAACAAGAATTAATGACATTTTAAAAATTTTTAAATCCGATAAAACCAATAAAATATAAAATTTTCAAAATATCTATTTATTATTAGAACCTGGGAACTAAAATTATTCCACTTTTTCACAAAAATTATTTGCTTTAAAACAAATATATTGCTATATATAAATATAAACATATTAAATCAGCATTAAATGTAGAAATGACAAACCTTCCGCTCCAAGGTGCAATAACTCCCATCCATGTTAAAAGAACAACAATTACGAAAACCAAACCAGCTGAACAGACTGAAGCCATGTAGAAGAAATGTCTATACTGTGCTTTTGTCATTCCACTCTGAATATATTTCAGGGCCCCAAAGGCATTCATTAAGGCAAATACACCTAAAATCAAAATATATATATATATATATATATATATATATATATATATATATATATATATATATATATATATATATATATATATATATATATATATATATATATATATATATATATATATATATATATATATATATATATATATATATATATATATATATATATATATATATATATATATATATATATATATATATATATATATATATATATATATATATATATATATATATATATATATATTTTTTTTTTTTTTTTTTTTTTTTTTTTTTTTTATTTTTTATAAATTTTTATATTAAAATTTGGTTGTTTAATTTTTAAAATATTTATTTCAACATTTCAAGAATCTTTGTTCTCATCACATAAATATTGCAAATTGATTAATTATTTCTATAAAATAAAAATTTCTTTTCCTCTCAATAAACTTTATGAAATTTATAACACCAGTTGGAAGAGTCTGCTGTCACTACTATGCAAGGTTTCAAAACTGAATATGTAGATTGTTTCCAATATTTCCAGGTCGAGGTGCTGGTTAGTTTGTGCCATTATTTTGAAAGATGTTGGGTTAAGCTGGTGGTCTTCTGCTAGGCATGTTCTCTAATGCTAGAATGGTTAGGTGAGGTTAAAATTGCTTGTTCTCAGAAATCTGCCTCTGTGCTCCTCTAACCTTATGGAGAGTAAGTGCCTAATGCTTCTAACATAGTTGTAGATAGTAAATTTATAAATTTTTACATATGGGATCCAAACTTTGACATTATAACTATTTTAAAGCTTCCTCATTACCTCCTTACTACAAGCACGTTGTGGTTTATAATTTTGTTTTCACCATCATTAACTTCTCATCACCTGCTCTGACATTTTAAATACTAAAAACATATTGAATTTGTTTTCCTTTATCAACATATTCCAGCCATTTCCAATCATATCAATTAAAATTCCTGTTTGTATTATATATACACAGTTTTTCTGATGCTCATTTGCTACTTATCAACACAATTAAGAATTTTATCAGTCTTGCAAAAATTATTACAACGCTAAAGATTGAAAGCAGTGGTAGCCAATTTAGTTTCATCAGAAAACTTAGAAACCTGATTTTTTTATTCTAATATTTAAATCATTTACAGAAGTTTTCTTAGCAAAAACTCTAGAATATGTACTCCAAACTGCTCAAACTTTTACACTACAAATGCTGCCACTCTCTCTCTTGGCAAATTTTATATCAACAATTTATTAATCAATAACTTTTTTTTTGAATTTTGAACAGTCCCTACTTTAAGTGATTAACAAACACAAAACTTTCTTCAGATTTTTTATGCAATTGCTTATATTGTTTGTCTGTCATGCATTCGTTTACATTTATAGCACTGAGCACTTCTGGAATCAAATTTTTATATTATATATTATATATATATATATATATATATATATATATATATATATATAATATATATATATATATATATATATATATATATATATATATATATATATATATATATATATATATATATATATATTATATACCTAAAATGCTTTACCAACATTAAAATTTTTTTAACAAAGATCTTACCAGCTGCAGCCATGTGCTCTGATGTTCTAATTGGTTGAAAGCCAACGAATGGGATTTGCATTGAGCAGATCAGTCCAAGAATATAGAAAGTTGTATAAGCTGTGTACAGGCGGTAGGAAAACCTTCCCATTAACAACAAAACAAAGACATGTAATGGGATCAAGTTTATTATGAAAACATAGCCTCCCCATGCACTAACCATGTAGAAGTAGGATAAGGCAGCTAATGTTGACCAAAACACACTGCCAGTTTTGACAGACTTGACCTGCAATTTAGTTGTTAAATATTTCAAAAATTTCATTACAAAAAAAAAAAAATCAAACAATAAAACACTTTTAAGTTAATTCTTTACAAGCTCACCCATAAGTAATAAGTAAACATAAGAGCAAAAATGGCAATCCCTTCATTGTCATAGCTTCCAGCAACAGATCTACTAATATAACCAGGAACAACTGCAATGAAACATGCAGCAAAAAGTCCGGCTCCAGTTGACCATATTTCTTTAGTTAATAAGTATGTGGCTATTGCTGTTAAACCACTATTGAGAGGGAGAAAAATGCAAAATATTAATTCATAGAAATAATTACATCATAAAAATAACAAATTTTATAATTGGTACTTACTGTAATTTATAAACATTTAGTTAATGGTAAAAATGAATTCTAAAAATATTAAGTTCTAAGTTCTAATATAGCAAAAAAATATCAAAGATAACAAAATTTTGTGAAGGATAGAACTGAATATGTAATTTATAAAAGAATTAAAATTCCATAAAATCAAAGGATTTTGTAAATTTCAAATTATGAGGCATTAAAAGTAATTTAATAAAGTCTTAACTCTCTATGATCAGAATTTTAAGACTCAATTCTATCCATACATTCAATTAATTTACATTTTTTGCTCTCTACATTGGTAATAGCATTTTCAGATATGAAAATAATAATTCATAATTTTACTTAATGATCATCCAAAAGTAGAAACAACTGCATGTTTCAAAGCCTAAGGATAGTCAAGATGTGTGTGTGTGTGTGTGTGTGTGTGCGAGAAATAGAAAAAAAGAGAGAGAGAGAGAGAGAGAGAGAGAGAGAGAGAGAGAGAGAGAGAGAGAGAGAGAGAGAGAGAGAGAGAGAGAGAGAGAGAGAGAGAGAGAGAGAGAGAGAGAGAGAGAGAGAGAGAGAGAGAGAGAGAGAGAGAGAGAGAGAGAGAGAGAGAGAGAGAGAGAGAGAGAGAGAGAGAGAGAGAGAGAGAGAGAGAGAGAGGAGAGAGAGAGAGAGAGAGAGAGGAGAGAGAGAGAGAGAGAGAGAGAGAGAGAGAGAGAGAGAGAGAGAGAGAGAGAGAGAGAGAGAGAGAGAGAGAGAGAGAGAGAGAGAGAGAGAGAGAGAGAGAGAGAGAGAGAGAGAGAGAGAGAGAGAGAGAGAGAGAGAGAGAGAGAGAGAGAGAAGAGAGAGAGAGAGAGAGAGAGAGAGAGAGAGAGAGAGAGAGAGAGAGAGAGAGAGAGAGAGAGAGAGAGAGAGAGAGAGAGAGAGAGAGAGAGAGAGAGAGAGAGAGAGAGAGAGAGAGAGAGAGAGAGAGAGAGAGAGAGAGAGAGAGAGAGAGAGAGTAGACTGAAAAAGATAAATATATATATATATATATATATATATATATATATATATATATATATATATATATTATATATTTATATATATATATTATATATATATATATATATATATATATATATTTAGCTAACCTGAATATTGGAGCAAGAAAGACACATATGTCCCTTATATGTACAGGAATATGTAACAAATTTAGAACATAATGAATAGCACCAGAAGTTATCATTAATCCTGGGTAAACAGTTCCTCCTACAATTCTTCCTAGTGGGTACCAAGCTCTTTCATCAAACCAATTTAGGAAATTAAAAAACCCATGTTTAACCATATGAGCAGTTGATCTGTAGTTGAACCTGGAAATTAAAAAGAATTTGGTAATACAAACTTGAAATATTGACAAGTAATAATTATAATAATTACAAAACCCCAATTATTAATGCCATGATTTGAATTAAATTAATTAATACCATAATTTAGAATTGAATAAAAAATATTTATTTTAATTATTTTTTAATTTTCCTTAATTAGAGGAAAACCAGATCTTGCATTTTAAGAAGGAAAACTTTTAAAAATATACACAACAAATTTTCTACTTATATTTAATAAACAACTCAAATTAAACTTGATGAACTTATATGTATAATGTACAAAATAATAATAGTAAAAAACATGTGCATAAAACTTTTTCGCAACTAAGTGATAATTTCAAATTTTGGGGAAAATCTATCTATATATATAATATATGCATTGCATTAAAAAATTAAAAGAGCTGAATTTTCTTCTTAAAATTGGTCCTCAATCCATAATATTTTATTTAATAAGTTCCTGGCTTTTATAACAATTTGGAAATATACAGAACTATAAGAAACTAAATTTTTATTACAAGTTCCAATACACAAATCTTCTAGAGATTTATATTACTATATCAAAAAACACTGTCCTTTATAGAAACTCATAGTTATTTATTAAACCTAATTACAAACCTACTAAATTAGCTACATAATGAACATTGTAATTTCTAATGATAGAGAGTAATTCCTCCTAAATCATTATATTGATTTTATTAAAATTATATTTATCTTGAATTACATTTTAATAACCTTATACTCTTCACTAAATTTACTCTAATCTTCGCAATCACTGAAGTAGATTACATGACCTAACGATGAGTAATCAAAAAAATTAGAAAAAAAAAATAACTAAATTCAGCTCTGACAAATTCTCTACAGTTAAATTGAATTAGGCAAAATTTTTAAAAGATGTATAAATATATTACTTCATAGAAAATGTTAAATATTATAAAATAATATTAACAAATGAAATTAATTATATTCAAAGAGTATTGCAATTAGTTCAACTTCCAAAGCTTTGGATTTCATCAATTTTCAATTAAAATTTCCAAATATTTTTGTTTTTCTCCTGAATAAAAGTTATTCTTTGTGCAGAGTTTTTTTTAAACTCTTTATCGAAACATTTGTAATGAACATATTAATATTCTTATCTTTGTGACTAAATTAATCTAACTATTCATACATGTTTTTGATTATACAATCTGTTAAACAGTCCATAATTTATACTATTTCTTATTGATTTTTTACCATTGTTGGCATAATTCATTACAAAAAACCTATACTTTATAAATTTTGCAAACATTCAATACATGGTAATAATTTTATGACATGAAATTTATTTTTGAATATTTTAATATTAAATTGAGTAATAAACTATATAGTAATAAGATTTATATTCTCATATTTATATTTTTGAATATTTAAATTTGACATGAACATTTTCATCTCACTAGAGGTAGGATATAATTATTTTCTTATTTATTTTAATCTAAGAGAACCCAGCAGATAAAATTTATTTTTAAAAAAATATACAAAGAGAAATGTGTTATAATTTATAAAAGTATAATAAAAGTTGGTGAAAAAATATTTAAATACCAGTTTTCAGTATTAAAATTTTTTACATTATTGAAGCAGCATGACCATTTTTTTTTAAAAACTAAATACCGGGTGAGATGAACCATGTATAATTTCAATAAAAAATTATAATCTTGTACAGTAAATAAAATTTTAATACTGAAAATTGGCAATTATATATTTTACTACTTTTATCATACTTCTTAAATTGAACCACACTTTGTCTATATTTTCTTGATATAAATAAAATTCTAGCTAGTTGGATTCTTCTAGACTATTACTATAGTGTTTAGTTTTATTTTTTATTTATACATTGTTACAATTATTTATAACATCCAAAATACAAATTTCATGAAGTCTTGATTATTTAAAACAACAATTCTAAGGCAATTTGCTTTTATTTAAATTTTTTCTTTATATCCTAGTTTTAATCAATAATTATATATCTCAGTTGGCTAGGATTTTCACTATTATCCTTACTGCTTTCATGAGAAAAGGGAACATGACATATTTATACTTCCAGCCTACATAATGAATTAAAATTACCAATTACATGATTCAACCATAAGGATAAACAAAAAAACAAAACCACTTACCATGGATCAAATTCATGGATAATACTTTCAAATCTAATAACCGCAAATAATCTAGATAAAAACCCAGCAAGCCATGCTAGTAATAAAATTGTAAAAACTAGTAAACTTGAAATGCCAACTTGGCCAGTTTTAATTTCATTTTCTGTTCTTCTGGGATTTGATTTTAGACTTACAACATTGCTATTTGCACCTTTCGGATGTGTTCGAGGCATTATAACGAATAAATAGGCCTAGCGTGGCCTATAAAGAATTGAACTTACAAAAAATATTCATACAAACTAACTCTCTTTATAATAACAAATGTTTAATCACCACATATCTACCAATCTTTACCTTACACTAGTTTGCCTTTTTTCACCTACTTGACAGATCATAGTAAACAGTGGAACACATGCCGGTGGCATGGTGCGATTGGTTAAAGTTAAACAAAATTGATTTGAAATGCGCAAGGCTACATTAATTATTAATATGAAAATTGATGACAACACCACAGAAAGGAGAAACAAAGAACAGGAACCAATGACAGTAATTTTTTTGTTCGACTTTGTTAATGATATATAATATATATATATATATATATATATATATATATATATATATATATATATATATATATATATATATATATATATATATATATATATATATATATATATATATATATATATATATATATATATATATATATATATATATATATATATATATATATATATATATATATTTGAAAACTATTCATATACTTTCACTATTTTATCTATTGTATATACTTTTATTTATTTTGTTTTCTTTTACATTGGAGAAATATTAAATTCTCCTTTATAAGATTTTAAAAATTTTTTTTTTTTTTTTTTTTTTTAATCATAGTTAAAGTCTATGTTTTTATCGATGTGCACTTAACAGTTTGGCACCTAAACAAGCTGCCGATTTTCAAATTGAAGACTTTCAAATTTTCGTCAAGGAGTTTAGAAGTTTTAATTAAATGTAAGTTATTTTGTTCGTTATAAGATTTTCAAAATTCTGAGTTCAAGGAATGAGGTAATTTTTATTTTCACTTCTTTCTTAATATATCACAATCCTTTTAATTGTAAGTTCTAATTGTTAATATATAATTCAGACCCCATCAAAGATAACAATTCTTTGGAACAAAAACCGTATATGATTACTATTTTCATTTAAATTAAATCCAATTTCTTTCAGATCAAAAGTAATACCTAGTTATATTCAGCTGTAAGTTATTATTATTATATATATATATATATATATATATATATATATATATATATATATATATATATATATATATATATATATATATATATATATATATATATATATATATATATATATATATTGCACATATATGCTAGAAGCCGAACACGCAGAGCTATAGGAATGATTTGTGGTTTTAAAAATAAACTTTTAAATTGAAAAAAAATAGTATGTTTCTGTGAAAAGGATTTTTTCTTAGAAGGGATATGTTTCAGTTTCATAAAAAAAATTTCATCTCTCGATTCTTTTGATTACGGTATGTTCTTCACAACTACACCATGAAAAGAGAATTAAGGGTAATAATAATAATAAATAATAATAATATTTATAATAATAATAATAATAATAATAATAATAATAATAATAATAATAATCTGGATTTGAGAAAGTGCTCCTTCAGTAACTAGTCAATTTTTGGAACGGTTTACCTCCTTATGTAATGACGTTAGAATTTCACTTCCAATTTCTAAAAATATGTTGAATGATTTGAAGTTTTGAGTGTTATTATTCATTCATGGGCATGTTCTTTTTTCATTGATAGTAATCTTATGTATAATAGTGGTTATAGTTTGAAAAATTCATGTTTAACCAAAGTTTACCCTATATTATATGGTAAATTTGAAATTATTTGGTAAACTTTGATAATAGTATCACATACATATTTAAAACAATTGTGTGAATTTGCCAAAAAATCTTAAAATTAAACCAATAATTGATTGTGAAAATCAAACTATATATGAAATTAAAAAAAAAAATAATATATTAGACAGATGTAATTCAAGAATTATTCAAATTAAATATCTTGACTTCAAAGGCCTTGCGTTACTGGGTTTGTCTGAAAAAACTTTTGACAGAAATAAAAGAATAAGGGGAACTATGAAAATTATATGTTGATCTAATGATGGTGATTAATTCATTTTTTGTTTCATTTCAGAAGTGGTGATTTCTGTTAAAGACCACTTTTTCCAACCAGTTAGTGACTGAACAAGAACTTTGTAATTTTACTGTCAGAAAACCACAAGATTTGAACTTTAATACCGTCTTTTGATTTTTTTTTATAGCTAACGATGTAGCAAAAGTGAAACCTAAAATAGTGACATCCTTTTGGAAACAACGCAAGAATTGTAAAAATTCTTCTTCAAATTATCGAAACGTTGGAAAATTCTATAAAAATAAGCACATACATTCATTAATTTTAAAGTCAATAGATGACACACGATGAAAAAGTCGCACCTATGCCTTGTAACCTTTACATCTTGAAATTTGAAAAATTTATGCCTTATTTTTCAAATTTTTAACGATTAATCGATGTCGAAAGAAACAAAGAGGAACATCTATTTTATGTACTAAATTAAATTTTCAAAAATTTCTTTGTCTTATGTCGACTTTTTGAATTTCTGCGCAATTTTAAGTCGGTAAATACTGACGAGCTTTATAAAAAATTAAAAGTTTCAAAGACTTTTAAAGACAAAAAATTTTTTTTTAATTATAATTAGCGCAACTGAAAAACATCTACATTCTTTGCAATTCATTTATGCAAATAATTTAACCTTTCCCAAATTTAATAACGGCTTTAAGAGTTTCACTAAAATTCCCGTAAGTGTCCTTTGCGGAGAAAGATCTTTTTCCAGATTAAAACATTAAAAATTACTAAAGTTCTTCTATAGAACAAGACATATTTATTGGCAATTTAAAAAGAAAACTATGACCATGAAACATATATCAAAGAACTTATTCAAAATTAAGCAAAT
>SEYY01000660.1:292500-335000 GCA_009176605.1 Armadillidium nasatum
TATATATATATATATATATATATATATATATATATATATATATATATATATATATATATATATATATATATATATATATATATATATCATCTTAAAACGACATAGCACCTCCATTACAATTCATTGATTATAAAAAGACAATTTTCGTTTGCCGTACAGAAATTTCTAAACCTAACTGGAAAAAAATTAACATATAAGCTGACTTCAACTCATAATTAAATATAACATTTTCACAATTTCACATCTTAAATTTAGACAATAATCTTTTTGCAATAAATCTCCAGTATTCCCTTCTAATTTTGTCATGTTCGCCTGCCAGGCTTTCACAAAGCTGAAATGAAAAATAATTACAACAAATATTTCTCTGTACTTTCACTGCAACATACAATTAAAAGTTTTCATTGTAACATACAATTAAAAGAAGACATTTAATATTTTATATGCTTTAGTACACTTTTACTCTAGTGTCCCTTTGAAAAATAATTCTCCAGTATTTTTAAAAGTAAGAAAAAGATATTTTGAAAATTTAATGAACAGCAAAATTTGTTTTTAAAATTATTTCAAGGCTCTTTCTTTGTCCCCATTCTCATCCTTCACTGTTTCATACTTTAATATAAGTATTTCAAGTCAGTTCTTAATTAAGCTGAAATGATCTTACTCATTGTTCATATAAATCTCAACATTAACCTTAAATCACGACTTGAATTCAAAAAGTTTTAACTTTAAAACATAATCTATTCTTTAAAATGTATATTCTAAGCAACTCTCTTTCCAGGAATAATAATGTACACAACACACACTGTATAAAAATACATACCCATCTCTTCTTATTCTTTAAATAGTTATCTAATTTAAACAGCAATTTGCTTCTTCTAACAATCAACTAGTCAAACCAATTCAGATACCCTGTTTTATTACTTTGTACCCGTTTTGAACATAACCTAAGTCACTGAAAAAAATATCAGTCTCAAGATGATAGTTTTAAAAAAATATATATTTCAAACCTTTAGAGCTTGCTCAAGGTTTTGCCTTCGTTCATTTTCATCCATAGTCGATGCTTCCATTTTATCTTCTAGTAAGTCAATAAGAAATGAAATTAAGAAAGGGCAGGTTTCTCCTCTAACCTTGTATAAATCCCAACACCATTTTTCTAAGTCTTCCAATTCGGACAGACGACTTGAGCTGTGTATTAAAATTCTGAAAAACAATATGAATTTTAACTACTACTACAAACTTTGTTCAAAGTGAAAAAAATATTCTCCAACATTCTATCATTACAAATAATTCACAAGATTGAAAATGATCGTCATCAAACAAAAAAAACTGATTCCTAAAGATGGGACGGGGGAAGGAAGTTCAAAAAGTAAATATAGTTTGACATTGATACATAAACAGCGAATCTCTTCACTCTTTTATCTTAATGTGAATAAAAATTTATGAAGATAACTTTCATGAACAAGACAAATACTTAAAAAATCTAAAACTGCGCTACAGTTGTTGATATATAAAGATATCTCTCTTCATGCGTGCAGTTTCGCAAAGTGGATAAGGAAAATAATTTATATGGAGTTTTACAAATACTATTAATATCCTAACAATAGTATCCGGTGATTCATTATTTTACAATCTACACTCTCACTTGAAAGGGAAAACACCCCATATTTCATTAATAAATTATAAATAAAAAAAATTACCCTTCAAGAAATATTATACTATCAGTTTAAATGACATACCCTTTCAAGTAATTCCACGAACTTTCATTGTTGCCAAGTTTTTCTATAGCTGCTTTTGTATAGTTTATCTCTTTCTTAATTACATCCTCTGTAAAGCCAGTTGTCCTCGAGATGACAAAATATCGCTGATTCCAAGCAGAATTATTCCTTATATCCTCTTGAATTAATTCTTCCACATAATCCAATTCATTCATCAAAAAGACTTACAAAAAGAAATAAATAATTTTAATTTTTAATACAATTTACATATTTAAGAATAAAAACTAACTTTCAAGGTTCAATATAATATCTTAGAAGAAAATAATCAATGAACTTGAATGACTACAATACTTATGTGAAGGTTTCTTCAAAACTTCGAAATACTTTTTATTAAAAGTTTTACCATCACCTTGACAAATTATTAACTAAATGACAGTACTTTACTTGCTAAATTTAAAATTAACTTTACTCATCTTTATGTATTTTAAATTACTTATCTAAAGAGCATCTAATATAAACAAAAATTTGACTCGTTCAACTGATTAAACGTAGGCCTTAAGGATTTCTTCTTAGGCTCAACATTACAATTTCTTTTCTTTCCAGTTTCAAGCTTTACAAGTTCATTTCTTTCTTTCTCATCTTTGCACAGCATCAATATCCTCAATATGCTATGATAACTCATTTTCAAAATTTCATAAATTCTCAGACTAACACACTCTTATCTTCTAGCACCACGATCCTCTCCTATGAATTTAAGTCATCCCTATATTGGTTTTCCACTAGTTTCTTTCCTCAAACTGATAGTTTTCTGTTATTCTTATTATCTTTCTTAACTTTGAGTCAAGATTTTCATTCATGATAGATCATTCTCGCTTATTTCCATGATTCAAGCATAACAAACCTTCATTGCAGGTCTAAAATTGCACTACTCATTAAATTTTAAAATCTTCCACGCTAGACCTTTAAACATTTAAGATTCTGTTAACCCCTACGCCCATTGTTTGAAACTATATTTATTATAAAATTCTACCCTAACCTTGCATCACTCACAACCAGTGTTTCAAGACCCTTTTACACTTTTCTTTTAAACACACACACTTGCTCCTTATTTCTTCAAATAAAACTTCCAAAATATGAGTGCAAGCAATCAATCTCTTTTTAATATTGTGCATTATTTCAAATAAACACATGCTCCAATTCCTTCCTTATCTAACTCCTCACATTTCCTTGTTTCAGTCAAATATTTTAATTGAAGTGAAAACTACAGTATAAAATTTAAAAAAAAAACATGTCTCTCTACGAGATAAGCTGAAGATGAAGAATAATAAATATTTAGCCTATTTTCAACTGCTTATTACATAGTTCTCAACTGAAAGGAAATAATAATAATAATAATAATAATAATAATAATAATAATTACATTCTTACCTAAACGTACTTAGTACCCATTGTCTGTGCTCCCAGGCATGATAATTTTTAGCATCCGAATTAAATATAATTCTTGTAAAGAGAAGTTCTTTACTTGGATCACCTAACCATTCAACAATAACTCTGCGATGATGCCTAGAAATTTAAAAGGATTTCTTTATCCTGATCTTAAAATAAATAATAGGCTGAACACAACTAAATAAATAAACCATAATAAATATATATATGACACAAAACAACGAAAGTTAATATAAAATAATTACAAAACAATAGTCTTTCTTTTTAATTTTACTTATGTCCATTTTCTCTTAGCCTTAATTTACTTATTTTATGAATGTTTCTTTTGTCAATTAATATATTTACATCTCAATTTCTTTTTTATTTGAAGTCTGTCAATTTCAAATCAAATTAATCCAATTACACGAATTAACAGAGATTTGAAATTATAATATAGTTTTCATTCTAAATTTGACTAATTACAAAATTAAGTTACCATAATTTATCTTTGCCACTTTCATAGAATATACCAATTAGAATTAGTAAGTTTTGATAATTTAATTTAAAAAAATATATAAAAATGTAAATATCCCTGAAAATAAATTTAATTCCTTCGTTATCTAATCTTTTTCATTTAACACTAAATAAAAACTAGTCCTACTGTAGTTTTAAATGTTAACCACGTCCAATGATTTGAAGTTAATCCAAAAATAATAATAATAATAATAATAATAATAATAAGTAAAATAAAATGAAAATTATTTTAAAAAACTCACCAAACTTGATAATTTTTGGGATTTATTTCAATCATTTCTCGACAAAAATCAATTTCTTTTTTAAGGTCATAGTTAATGTGTTTGATAATTTTCCTCCTAAGAACAAAAAAAAGAATTTTAAAAATATGTACAAAATTTATAAATTTATATCCTTACTTTGAAGATAAAAACTGAATCGACTTATGTGTAAAAAAATTCCGACATATACTGAATACACATACATATATAAAAAATGCACATATTAAATTCTGAAATTTTTTTATCTTTTTGTACAAAAGAAAAAAAAACTTTCACAGTATCATGCAAAACAAAACTTAAAACTATAGGCTTACATATTTAACAACTCAGAAGTTTCAGAGCAATAAATTAAAATTTATTATTCAAGGAAATTAATATTTAATTATGTGAGTCTTCTCGGACCTGGTTTAATTACATTTTTAAGCAGAAATATACACACCTATACTGCCAAACTGTGTAATTTGCGGCATTCATCTGAATAGCATCCTCAGTAAGTAGGAGGGCTCTTTCAGAAAGTTCTCCTCGTGCTACAATTGCACGAAAGTAATCGTATACATCTTGGACTGAAACAAAATATATTTATTCTACTAAGATTAAAAATAATATTTTACATAGCATAATAATAAAAAAATTACTCTCTTTTGAATAACCACAAATAAGTTAATTAAAGTGAGAATATTTTCTATCTAGATACTATTAAAAACCTGGAATAGTAGGATAAAGAGAACTTGAAATCGCATGTAGAAAAAATAATGGGAATATATATATATATATATATATATATATATATATATATATATATATATATATATATATATATATATATATATATATATATATATATATATATATATATATATATATATATATATATATATAGATATAGATAGAGAGAGAGAGAGAGAGAGAGAGAGATAGAGAGAGAGAGAGAGAGAGAGAGAGAGAGAGAGAGAGAGAGAGAGAGAGAGAGAGAGAGAGAGAGAGAGAGAAAAAAAAAAAAACATTTTACATTTAATATTCAGAAAATATTACTATTTTTACTAGAAAATGTGAAAATATAGACTAAGTGACTGATTAATTTTATATACAAATAGGATTACTTTTTCCATTTTAGAATATTTTCCAAACTATAATTCAATAAAGATACAAGTGTTTCTGAATCATAAGTCAGACTTTTGAAGTTTAAAAGTCTGAAGTTGGAGTTCAATATTTAAAAGTTTAAGAGTAAAGAGTTAGAAATTTGAAATTTTGGGAGTCTGACCTAAGAAATTTTAAGAATAGGAGTTAAACATTTGAAATTCAATATTTGAATTTTTTATAGTTGGAATTGGAATTTAAGTTGGATATTTTTCCTCTGAATCTGCAACCTTGGAAAAAATTAATTTACAACCAAAGTTGTATAATTAAAAAAAAAAAAAAATTTTTTTTTTTTTTTTTTTTTAAAAATAATTTTAAATATATATATATATATATATATATATATATATATATATATATATATATATATATATATATATATATATATATATATATATATATATATATATATATATATATATATATATATATATATATCAAAGAACAAATCTCATGCATTAAACAATCTTAATATTCTGTAAATAAATATTCCATTATTAGAACATAAATATTGCATTTATCATGCTAATATATGGGTGTGTCTTATGAATATTACTCACATGCATCCGTGTAAGCAATTTTAACAACAGGATGTGGACCATCATCTTGAGGTATAGGAGTCAGATCTTTCCAATCTGGTCTATCTCTGTAGAAAATATACTCTTCTTCCGCTGAAGATGAATTATCACTTTCAATGACTGACATTATTCAAAATAAAATTTCAACAACTGAAAAGTAAATGCTTCTGAAACCATGTACAAAATTATACAAAGGATATACTGATACCATTGAATCAAAGTCCAGTTAGCATCATAATTTTTGTGGTATTATATCTGAACTGGAAACATTTTACTCAACCTGTTTAAATTTTTAATATACAAGAATTTGTGTAGACTTGCTATCAGACTACATTTACACTACCAGGATAGAAGTCAATCAGTATAAGGGTTTCAAATATATACCATATAAAATTATTAGTTCAGTAGGTACATCTAACAGTAGTGTGGTGTATATTAAAATAATGCAAAATTTTTTAGTTTGCTTCAACATGGTTCAAGGCTATGTATGAAGTATTTTTTTGACTATAAAATTGGGTATTGGGTAGAAGATAATTAAAAATATATAGATACTAATGTGGGAATATATCAATACTGATCTAACAAATTAGTTCAGCAAACAATCTTGACTGAAAGGGTAAATGTACACTAACATCTAGCAAATAAGCTTAACCTAAGTAAAAAAAAAAAAAAAAAAAAAAAAAGATAATTTATCATTCACAAGTGGATTTTTTTGTACAAGACCAGGAACTACACACAGGTACACTACAACATTGCTACATGAGCGTACAAATAGGGATTGCAAACAAATTTAATAGCTATTTCCAAGGGAAAAAATAATAAGTTTATATATATGTATATATATATACTTGGCGAATATTTTTTTGGGTAGATTAGGTATTTTTGTTCGCTATTAGGTCTTGTACAAAATACGGAGATTTCTCAGAGGGGATATGATACAAGTTTACAAGATTTTTGCATCTGACAGTAATACAGAGATTGAAAAATACTTTATATTGGACCGTGGAAGAGTAACTAGAGGACATGATAAGAAAATTAAAAAGAAGCCATGCCATCTCGATCTAAGAAAATACTCTTTCAGTAATAGAGTTGTTAATTTTTGGAATGACTTGCCACAAGAGATTGTTGACTGTGATTCTCTTGTCAAATTTAAAAGGGGGCTAGATAGATTTATGGATAGTTTAGGTATTATATAATATAACTTGACTAAGCCAAATTGGCGGGTATATATGAATTTTTAGATCAACAGATCAACCTATGACTAAGCCTAATGGCAGTTTTTGTTTGTAGTGGGTGCTGGTTCATCAACCTATGACTAAGCCTAATGGCAGTCTTTTTGTAGTGGGTGATGGTTCATTGAATGCTGCATGTGTAGTTGGGCTTGGTTTTGCTTTTATCTTTGCATGAATGAACTGATAACTAGGGAAGGGATAGACCTAGTCTTTTGTGCATGTACTAGTATTGTTATTGTTATTATTTGTTTGGACTGGGACAGTCTCGATAGGCCCTTGTGGCTTCTAACTGTCTCTATTTTCCTATGTTCCTATGAAATAATCCACTACCGAACGATACAATTACCATATATACTTAGCGAACATTGGTTTTTTGGTATTTTAGGCCTTCTTTTGTTGGCCATTAGGCATAGTTAACTAGTTTTTTGTTAGGTTAGGCCTATTTACTAGCCGTTAGGCACAGTTTTACCCTTTAAGTCCAGGTTACGTTAAGTCTAACTAGTTTTTTAGGTCTAACAAACTAATTTGACTTGACCTAACCTGGACTTAAAAGGGAAAACTACGGCTTGTAAATAACCTTAAAATTGTTAGTTGTTAATGAAAAATATTGAATGACACTCCCAAAAGAAAGGAAAGTAGGTCTGTGGAATTGCTTTTGTAATCTTAGGTTCATATTTCTTTTGTTTTGCTTGAATATTTTTGACTATTGTTTTTAATACATCCCGATATTTTAAGCTATAAACAAAGTAAACTTTGCTATACACTAGAAAAGCTTTTTACTTCCAGTACTATGTACTCATATTTTCCGATTATAAAATAAATAAATAAATAATGAACACATTTTCAGATTTTTAAATTAATCACCTACCAAAATTTAGTTTCAACGAAAACTATGGGAACAAAATCGTACAATTGAAATCTCGTTGACGTTGAGTCCAGGGATGGTAGATTTTTTTTTCAAGATTCGCGTACAGGCTTCTCCAAATTTCTCGTACCGACCGCTAAATTCTCGTATATATATATATATATATATATTATATATATTATATATATATATATATATATATATATATATATATATATATATATATATATATATATATATATATATATATATATATATATATATATTAGTGATGGCATCCGCATCCGCGGAGCATCATCATCAAAATTAACATCCGCATCCGAATCCGCATAGGCACTTTCGAAAATTCAACATCCGCATTCGCACTTGACAAAAATTCAACATCCTCATCGGCAAATGAGAAAATATGACACGCGATCCATTTATATATATATATATATATATATATATATATATATATATATATATATATATATATATATATATATATATATATATATATATATATATATATATATATATATTCCTAATGACGTCTTTTCTACTCCCTCGATAAAGCCTAACATTAGTAAGGCGTACGGTCCTGATGGTATCTGTCCTGTGGTTCTCAAAATTTGTGCTTCTGAGCTTGTACCCTGTCTTGATAAACTATTTCTTCTATGTCTTTCTATTTGAACCTTCCCTTCTTACTGGAAATGTGCGCTCATTCAGTCTGTGTCGAAAAAGGGGGACCCCTTTCAACCCTCTTATTGGAAAACCCTTACATTTTGCTTTAAAAGATAAATCTATTTATGGTTTTTACATTTTGCTTCTTAGTAGATAAAATTAAACTATGGTTTATTTTTTGAAGTATCAAAATTTCCCTAAAGCAAGGTTCCCATTTTTGAATGGCAACACTAAAAATGTTGTTGGCTACTTTTGAAGCAGTTAGGGCACCCACCTGCTCCTATAACTCTGACCACGTTAGTAAAAAAATTGAAATGCAAATATATTTTAAAAATAAAATCACCCACATCGATTGAAAATCTTCCAGAAACGTAATGTATTAATTAATCTAAAACCTTTCTTTGAATATTAATTGTCTTTATTGAATATTAGGACTCTAAGTTTTTGCTCTAGAAACTATTTTGGATCTTTGACTTTTAGACAGTCTACTCAATCATAAATTTGCATTGTTTGATTTTAATTATTTGCTAAAGAGTAGACCTGTTAGGAATTCTATGTGGTTTAAAATTTGACTTACATTGACATTTAACTGTATAAAAGTTCTAATTTGTAGTTGGAGTTAGGACTTATTGCCCTGATGTTTGAATGGCAATTGTTCTGTTAAGAAAGGTTCCATTTGTCTATTAAATACTTACTAATTTAAATATGGTCTTTAACGTTCATAAGGCGCTACTTCCTAAAAGAACTTTTTTAAGGAAACATACCTAAAAGTTATACTTTAAATTTGGCTTGAAGCTCTTTTTAATATTCGGTGAGTAACTTTAGATTTTTTATTGTTTATAATTACTATTTTCTTTAGGCTAATATATCTTAGTTTGGTTTATGTTGCTTTAAATTAGGACAAACAGTCACAATACTGTTTAAAATAAGTTCTGGATTTCTATAAAAAAGTAAATCCGCATACTCTAACTTCTGTTCACAACGAACTTCTGTTCATGTACATGTCGTCAACAGAAGTTCGTTCCTATTAGGCTGGAAATAAATATTTATATAAAATGGAGATCATTTCATAAAAGCTCTATTTTGAATAAAAAGAAAATAAAAACATTGAGCGGGGCTTAATTGAACTGTGATTGGCTGAACCTAAAATGATCTCCATTTTATATAAATATTTATTTCCAGCTTAAAAGGAACGAACTTCTGTTGACGACTGTACGTCATATATTTATGTATATATATATATATATATATATATATATATATATATATATATATATATATATATATATATATATATATATATATATATATATATATATATATATATATATATATATATATATATATATATATATATATATTCAAAGTTAAATTTTGATTAAATTTTAAGGCCTGTTGAAAATTTTAAAGTAATTGAAATAATGGTCAACAAATACAAGTTAAAATGTGTTTTCTATAAACACTGAAAAACACCCTATAAGAAAAAAAAAACAGTCGCATCTCTCTCTCTCTCTCTCTCTCTCTCTCTCTCTATATATATATATATATATATATATATATATATATATATATATATATATATATATATATATATATATATATATATATATATATATATATATATATATATATATATATATATATATATATATATATATGTATGACTTACCACACTGACTAGTGCCTTTGCCGGCGGCTTATATTCACGTGACACTTTCTTAGGCCTCTATTATTTTAAAGCTTTTGATTGGCTAATTCTGTCACGTGACAAATACACATGTGCAAATCGACTGACAACAAAATTTTGAGAAACAAAAAGAGTTAGGAAAGCGAAACATTTATAAAATTTATCTTCTAAAAATTTTAATTTGAAAATTGTAAATTTATATTTAAAAAAATATCTTAAAATACTCGAAGGAGGCCAAATTCTCGTACTTTTGCGTACGAGGGAAGGGTTTGTCTCGTACACGGTAAAGAAGGCTGGATTCGCGTATGTACGAGGCAAATCTCGTACGTCTACCATCTCTGAGTCGTGAATACACAGGACCACAGTCTATGCGTGGGACCTCCAGTGAGTCCAGTCATGTATGATATTTAACGATTGGATCCATTTCGAAACTTTTTTTTATTATTTGAGCTATTGAGCTGAAATTTACAATATATATGCATTTTTTAAATCTAAGAACTACTGATTTCTGACGTTTTTCTGAGTTTCTAAATACTAGTAATAGGGGGTCAAAATTCAAAAGAAATTAAATAGAAGTGGTAAAATAATGGTCAGAATGATCCAAAAACTCCCTGTACATTCTTAGCCCAATTTCTACAAATTAAAACAAAAAATTTGGAAAAGTACTGATATTATTTATTATAGAAGTTCAAATTTTTTTTTAAAAAATTGAAAAAAAATACCCTTCGGAGAAAAAAATTTATTAAAAAAAATTGATGTTTCTAATTTTTTGAAAATTGGATATTGTTTAGAGGAGGGATGGAATAAAACTTTTATTTAGGACACTTTAAAAACTAATTGTTTGATTTGAGATACAGCCTCTCAAAATTTGGAAAATTTGAAATTTCGTCGAAAATTCGGCCATTTTCGTAAGCTGTATCTCGAATCAGACAAATAGATTTTAAAGTGTTTAAAAAAGTTTTAGATCTATCCCTCTTTAAACAATATCCAATTTTCAAAGACATCCAATCCATATTTTTTTTTTTTAAATTTTTTTGTCCGAATGTGTGAATTTTTCAAAAGAAAAAAAAAATTTCGACACCTGGTCAAGTAAGGGCATATAACCTGTTTTCTGTTAGCACACATCAAAACTCAGTAAGAAGTTTTTGTAGAAAGATTTTGAATATACACCAAGTTTGAGATCAAAAAATTTTTTATGCTTCACCGTAGATTTAAACATACCTTAAATTTCAAAAATTACTCCTAAACTTTAAATTACTCGTAAAAACGTTAGGAATGGAGTTTTTTCGTCAGGAAAAAGTCCAGTCATGTATGATATTTAACCAGAGTTGCCAGATTGAATTGAATTTAAAAAAAAAAAGCACAAATTCACAAATAAGAACCTTACAAGTGAAATTTTACATTATACAATATTATAAAACAAAATACCTTACCTTGATAAAACTTTCCTACATAATTTACCACTTTTCTAGAAGCTATGTTCCTATGTTCCTTTGACAGTTTACAACAACCACTATGGAACTGCAGGAAAGGAAATCACAGAGGGGTTTACAGGAAATGAATAGATACAGAAAGAGAGAAGTTTGGAAATCAAATGTGACTGAGTCTATCAAAAGCTTACGATATGTCTTGCTCCATAGCAAAATCTCCCGGAATATACCGAGATTGGAGGACCAAAAGTTACAGAGAATGAAAGTAGAATATTACTACTCGTTCGTTACCTGCGGAAGCCATTTTGACGATTTGAGATAAGAATATAAAAATTAAGATATATCCTATCTTCTAGATTATTTTCTAGATTATATTGTGTAATCATTAGAAAGAACTGAAGTTAAAGAGATATAAGAAAGTAATTAGAAGGTTAAGAGGAGTACTTCTTCGGCACAGGCTAAAGAGGTGTAGACGGAATAGATTACTATGTAAAAATACAAATTCTGAAATATAAATTCAGACAGATATAAACTGTCTTTTTAAGAAATAACTATATTCTGGCAAAAGTTAACTGGATGAAATGGAAGAAGAAGGAGCATCATCAGAAACGTCTAAGATGGAATTCGAAGTAAAATAATTAGCGAAGAGTTCATTTTAGTAGAAAGAAAGACAACCATGGAGCCGTCTGAAGAAACCAGAAAAGAGAAAGAGAAAGAAACAAAGATAGAATCAAAAATTATTAACAAAGTATCAGAAAGAGTGAGAAGAAGAAGAAGAAGAAGAAGAATAATAATAATAATAATAATAATAATAATAATAATAATAATAATAATAATAATAATAATAATAATAATAATAATAATAATAATAATAATAATAATAATAATAATAATAATAATAATAATAATAATAATAATAATAATAATAATAATAATAATAATAATTATGTAACGGAGAGTTCCATTCTAAAATTCCGAATGCCCGATAAGAAAGTATCTCTATATATATATATATATATATATATATCTATATATATATATATATATATATATATATATATATATATATATATATATATATATATATATATATATATATATATATATATATATATATATATATATATATATATATATATATATATATATATATATATATATATATATATATATATATATATATATATATATATATATATATATATATATATATATATATATATATATATATATATATATATATATATATATATATATATATATATATATATATATATATATATATATATATATATATATATATATATATATATATATATATATATATATATATATATATATATATATATCTCTCTCTCTCTCTCTCTCTCTCTCTCTCTCTCTCTCTCTCTCTCTCTCTCTCTCTCTCTCTCTCTCTCTCTCTCTCTCTCTCTCTCTCTCTCTCTCTCTCTTCAGTACTTGTGTGCTTCAAGGCACGATTTTATCATTCAGTTTCCATTTGGCATTGATGGTGACAATATGTATGTTATTCACGAACCATTAAAAATTATACCCAAATGCAGGGTAGGGATATAAAATATATAAATATTAATTGATTGTGTTTGATGATTATAATTATTATAATAATTTAAATAATTATAATTTATTTCTTAATCTAAAACTTTATTTATTATCATTATTTAATTTATTATATATATATATATATATATATATATATATATATATATATATATATATATATATATATATATATATATATATATATATATATATATATATATATATATATATATATATATATATATATATATATATATATATATATATATATATATATATATATATATATATATATATATATATATATATATATATTCTTCACATCTTATTAATATTTTTCAACAAAGGTTTCTTAATATTTGTTACGTTCTTTTGGGTTTTTCAGAGTGTTACTACATATAAAATTGTCCTAACGAATCGTTGGGACAAATGTCAAAAATGTCACAACAAATTTGTTCAGTTATTTTCTGTTTAGGATATAAATTGGTGAAGCGACTTTCTTATACTTAAAACGTCTTTTCGCTATTGAAAATTTTACTGTGACGTTTTTGCTACTTGTCTGATCAGCGATTCGAAAGGACAATTTTTGCAGTGTAATTTTTTTTTTTTTTTTTTTTTTTTTTTTTTTTTTTTTTTTTTTTTTTACACATCACCACCACTTTGCGTAGTTCGTAATTCTTTTTAGTGTTCTTTTTTTTATTTATTTAGTGATAAGTATAAGGATAACGTTTTAATAATAACCAAAAATGATCATAGTTCAGTATTTTATATTTCTATAAAAGAAATGATAGATAAGTGAATCAGTAAATGAATGCGGCATTCTGAAGCTTCAATGCAATAATAAAAAATAATTATTTAAATGTAAATATTGTGAGTTTTTTATTTCTATTTATTTATGCAAATTGTTTTCAGGTGGAACTCCACGTTCATTTGGATGGAGCGATTAGGCCAGAAACAATTTGGGAAATTTTAAGGTAAGAAGGGAATGCCAATCCTTTCTCACTCTCTTTTTTTTTTCCTTCCTTCCTTCCTTCCTTCCTTCCTTTGAGAAATGAATATACGAATTTTATATATATAAAATATTATAAAGTAATCGAGATGATTTTGAGTGACAAATTAGTTTCTTTTAAGCTTTGTATTTTTTGAGTGACAGTTTTTAAACTTATTTTTGACTTTCTGGATGGACGAGATATAATGTCAGTTACTGATGAGAACCTACTCTGTGAAAATAAAGCAAGGCAGAAAGCTATTATCAAGTTCTTTGAAGTGTAACATGTAATTTTCAAAGGCATAAATTTAGAATCATCCAGTAAAATGGAAACGGATGACCACGGCATTAAAAACAACAATGACAATTGCAATGACATTAACGTAACTTTTGAGCTAGTTTTGCTCGTTTCCAACATGCGATTATGACAGATAGAACATAATATAGCAATTATAATTATAAGATTGGAGAGTACACTGAAAAAAAGGATGAAAATTAACAATACGGAAAAAGAATTAAAATAAAGAGAAAAAAAAAAATTTAGTATGTCGAGTTCATTTGAGTAAGAATTAGGAGCACGTGTTGGGAGCCTCAGTAACTGCTCAAGGTTATCGAAGGAACAGAAAATCTAAGACATTTTTATGCAGGCCTAATATGATACCTAAACTATAGGTTATAGCTACCAACAATATCGATTATAGTCTACAGAGATACTATTATCATCATCGGGGTGAGTATTGCTGGCAATGTGAATTCAGTGACCAAAGTCTTCGGCAAATTAAAAGTGTTTATTAAAAAAAGAATTACGTTGTCTCACTGGTAGTGTCAGTACCACTATAGCGGCCCTCAGATTTGGTAGAAGTATACATTGAACAAATACTAAATATACAAATAGTTTTAAAAAAAGGAATTCAATAATTCAAATTATAATTATAACCACCCACGGGTTTGAGGGTACGGAAGCGGAGCTCCCCATAGACATAAGCTTATGTTTCATATATTTGTATATTTTTATGCAAACCGCGTTCTTAGATAGAAGGGCGAATGTGACTTATATTCGTCATAGCATGAGGATTTAATATTAACAGAAATGAAAGTGAATGCCACGAGAAAGTGATATGTATACAAAACATATAAGAAATATTAATTAAGGAAACGGTAACCCTAAGAGATCAACGACAAGAGATAGATAGATAGATAGATAGAGAGAGAGAGAGAGAGAGAGAGAGAGAGAGAGAGAGAGAGAGAGAGAGAGAGAGAGAGAGAGAGAACAATAGAAATAATCATTAATAAATAATAATAATAATAATAATAATAATAATAATAATAATAATAATAATAATAATAATAATAATAATAATAATAATAACGGAAAGGGTATTGACATAAATAAAGTACCATTAATTGATTAAGCTGATTAAATTTTAGGTTAATTAAATGAAATTTTTATTTTTTTTTTTTTTTTTATTATATTATATTATATATATATATATATATATATATATATATATATATATATATATATATATATATATATATATATATATATATATATATATATATATATATATATATATATATATATATATATATATATAGGAAGAAACAATTTGCTCTACCAGGAGATGGTTCCTTAGAAGCCTTAAAGAAAAGCCTAATCGTTAATGAACCTCGCGATCTTCTTTTGTTTCTACAACCATTTTCGCTCTACCATCCAGCCTTCAAGTAAGTAACAACAACTTAATATATTATTAAACTTATATAAAATATATTACATTTATGTAAATTAAATTGCAGTAAGACTGAGAAACACATATAAATATTTCAATTTACATTTTCGACTCTCACTTTGAGGAAGGGATTTGCATTTTGAGGTTTACTTAAAGTTATTTTTTTGTTTATGTAAATCTGAATAGGCGAGACGCTTTCCTATTATACATGAATTTGTGGGAATTTGTGTATTAATTTGTTACTAAGATTTATTTTTTTTTTTTTTTTTTTTTTTTTTTTTTTTATTGTTTTTTTTATTTTTTTTATTATTATTATTATTACTTTTGTGATGTAATTTGAGTGACTTGTGGTTTTTAAATTTTATGTTATTACCAGCATTTCAAGTTTATAAATAAGTTTTATAATAAAAGTTTATTTATCAATTTAATTTTAAATATTTAAGAAAAAATGAAAAATAAAATAAAATAATATTTTCTTTATACCTTCGCATACTTCTTCAGTTAAATTGTACCAGCAGGCAATTTTTATTTCATTAATACACACAATCGCTTGGTGGTTGCTTTCTAAACACCAAAAGTCATCAAGTTACCTTCTCAATAATAAGATAATTAAAAAAGCAATTAAAAATTAATTTTTTATTTTCATGGTATATTTTATAATTATATCCAAAGAATTAATAATTAGATTAGTCATATTATGTGCTGCAAGAAGCCAGGGTGAAATTAATTGCTAAATATAGATCAGGGGTTCGGAACCCTTTTTTTGCTTGTGGACTTCCTGAATTCTAACTTTACGCATGTGGATCCCCTGAGTCCTAATTCTACGTATTTGGACCCCCTGTGCCCTAACTTTACGTATGTAACCTCAGAGTCCTAACCCTGTGAAACCCCGGAGTCCTAACTCTACGTATGTGGACCCCAGAGTCCTAACTTTACCTATGTGAACCCCATATATTCATATGTAATATTCCTAAATTAAATAAACATTGTTTCCTTGAGGACCCCTCAAAGCTTCTGTGGTTCCTGGGGGTCCATGTAGTCCCCGGTTGTAGATAGACAACTCTTTCTACGAGATGTCTTATACAGATTTTGATGATGTTTCATTAGGAACTAAAATAAAATGAAAGCATTTCAGAGTTTTTATTTCTATTAGAATTCAAAGCTTTTATTCACCTGTTAATCCTGTGAAACATATACATACATACATCCATGCATACATACATACATACATACATACATACATACATACATACATACATACATACATACATACATGTACACACAATACCGCAGTACATGCGTACAAACGTGCATATGTCTATAAAATTTAAGACATATTCAGTTCTCTTTCTCCTGTAATGATATGATCAACAGGAATTTTATTTTTTGCTTTATTTCATTTTATTTTATTTTATTTCTATTTCACTGTTTATTTTTTTATTTCGCATTTACTTTTATCTTTATTTTTATTTTCTTTAAGTAGGATATTTTATTAATTTTAATTTTCTTACTTTTATTATTTGCTTTATATTGGCTATAATATTATCATTATTTTTTTATTTATTTTTTATTTAATATTTAAATAGCATTAATAATTGGCAAATTGCTTATTTGGATTTTGGGCTTTTATGCCTTAGTTAGAGGGGATTCACGATATATTATATCTACTTAAAATCAGCAATAGTATCTATGGATACGGATGCGGTTGCTGATGTTGAAAATGGGGCGAATATCCGAAAATGCGACTGTTCAGTCAATCTCTAATCTTGGTGGCCAGTATCCACGAAAGATGATACAAATTTCCGATCCACTTCTAATGCTTTCGTTTTTTTTATCTTTTCTTAAATAAAAAGTTCACATCTCACGGGCATTGCCCTATTCTAGGAGAGGAATTTTAGGCAGTTTTTACCTAGGATCCGCAAGCGGGATCGAACTGGCACCCTCAGGCACTTGAGTCAATCACTCTACTTCTAATGCTAGTGGACAAATAGTTTTTAAGTGAAATTTCTTTTATATTATTGATTAATTAATTGTTAATGTTTTATTTGTATGTATAGAGGGGATTTAGAAGCCATAGAAAGATTTGCTTTTGAGTTTGTTGAAGATCAATCGAAAGAAGGCGTAGCTTATTGCGAGGCCAGACTCTGTCCACATCTTCTCCTACCAGACAGTCCATCAACAGTTGACATAATAAACAATGTTGAAACTCCAAATACAGTCAGCCATCAAACTACAACAAACAGTATAGAGTTTATTTAACATATTTAGAAATATATTACACATTTGTCAAATATAATAGAGTTAGAAATGATTTCCCGCTTTAAATATTTAAAAAAAAAACAAAAACATTTTTTATTCATATTAAAACCTTTTTAATATTTATGTAAGATTTTACTTTACTTTAAGATTCAGCTGTGGATCCGAGAAAGATTGTGGAGGCTGTTTTAAGAGGCATTGAGAGAGGAGAAGAAAAATACAGTACTAAAGTTAGGTTAATCTTATGTTGCATCAGAAGCAAAAGTGGTAAGTATTAGCACAGTATAAATAATATATATTTTATAATATGGTGTTATATATATTTTTATACTATGGTGTTAGCTTAGTTCGGTTTAGTCATTTCTAAAGTTTGATTTAATTTTGATAGTTTTCTCCACTAAGGAAAGATACTCTGATGACTTTTAAGTCCTCTCGTATACTTATTTTCCTAATATTTCTCTGCTAGTATAAAATGATAATATGCAATCTACGTTTATACTTAATCTATACAAATGCATAGCACACGAACATACATACATACATACATATATGTCTATGGTAGACAGAGTCCTCCGTATTCCCCGACCCATGAGTGGTGGGAAATTAAAAATTCTTCATTTCGTCACATGTCTCTGTTTGAATATTATGTAAAAATTAATTTTGCCTTTTAATGATTAATTTTTAAAAAAAAAATTTTTTTTTTAATTACTCAAGATTGGTCATGGGAAACACTTGATCTATGCGACGAATTCCGTTTGAGAGGAGTCGTTGGTATCGACATGGTTGGAACCGATGTACCTGGAGCAGGTAAGTGACCTGAAGGGGGAAAGTGAACTGGAGGGAGTAAGTGACCTAAAGGGGGTAAGTGACCTGGAGAGGGTAATTGTGAAAATTTTTTAACGTAAAAAGGATATTGAATTTATTGTATATTTTGTTCACATTTCAATTCAGACATACCGAACATTAGCGATTTCTGTTGTATGAAACTCGTCCGGAATTTCAGTATATATATATATATAGATATATATATATATATATATATATATATATATATATATATATATATATATATATATATATATATATATATATATATATATATATATATATATATATATATATATATATATATATATATATATATATATATATATATATATATATATATATATATATATATATATATATATATATATATATATATATATATATATATATATATATATATATATATATATAATAAATTAAATTAAAAAATTAAAAAAAAAAAAAAAAAAAAAAAAAAAAAAAAAAAAAAATTTTTTTTTTTTAATTTTTTTTTTTTTTATTAATTAATTCGAACAAATTAGGGCGGAGTTTCGTACAAGAACGAAATTTGTATATTTTAGCTAATATTTTCAATTTAAAAAATTATTGCATTATGTCTATGAGATTGATATATTACTCCGTTCATACGGTTCTGAAATCATAATTATTATTATTATTATTATTATTATTATTATTATTATTATTATTATTATTATTATTATTATTATTATTATTATTATTATTATTATTATTATTGATTTCTTTAGACGAGGAAATTGCAGAAGCGACTCGTTTATTTGAAAAAGCAAAAGAAAAAGGAATTCACAGGTCTATTCACGCTGGAGAAGGAGGAGGATGGAAGTGTGTCAAACAAGTAAACTAAATATTTTATTATCTAATCTGAATTATATTAAATACATTATTTCTGTACAATTTATTTCTTCTTGACATAGTAACTCTTATTAACGTACCGACATGAAATAAGACTAAATAAATTTTTCGGTACTCTTATCAGCCAATCAGCTGTCCGACTCCACAGTGACGTCATAAATCTTACCGTATCTTATTGGATAACACGAACCAATCCGTGATGTTGTTTTATTATTGACGGGTGAATGACCGAGATTTGTATATATGTTACAGGTACTGACTTCATTTGGAGCAGAACGCATTGGACATGGTTACAGTGTTATTGAAGACGAAGATTTCTATAAGGAATGTGTTGAGAAACGCGTTCATTTTGAAATGTGTCCTCATTCGTCATATTTAACGGGTTCTATTAAAGCTCTTAAACTTCCTTCCAAAAGACACCCAATTCTAAGGTATATTAATATTATAAAGATATTAATATTATATAATATTATAAAGATAATATGAGTGGAGAATAATGAAATCTTAGAACATTATTATGTCCAAAATTATGTCTCTATAGGTGCACTGTAAAAAATTGTCCTAACGAATCGTTGGGACAAGTGGCAAAAAATGTCACAACAAATTTTCAAAGATATTTTCTTTTTTGGAAAATAAATCGGTAATTCGACTTTCGTATGCTTAACATGTCTTTTCTCTATTGAGAATTTTAATTGTGACATTTTTGCCACTTGTCCTAACGATTCGTTAGGACAATTTTTTTTCAGTGTATCATTTAAGGTTCTTTCTAAAATATTATTATAAATTCTTTATTTTTTATTAAAGACTCATAAATAATGATTTTTTTTTAAAGGCTTGCTGAAGATGGAGCGAGTTTTAGCATCAGTACAGACAATCCAGCATTGACGGGATCACATCTTACTGAAGAGTACGAGCTTTTGCGGACATGGGGCTTCAATGAAGCATTATTTACTCGAGCGGTTTGTACTGATTTAATTATCCCCTATTATTATTATTATTATTATTATTATTATTATTATTATTATTATTATTATTATTATTATTATTATTATTATTATTATTATTATTATTATTATTATTATTATTATTATTATTTGATGTTTTTCTACTTCTACTAATTAGGATTTAAAAGGATAAGTTTTAGAATAACATTCTATTAAGAAGTTCCAAAAATGTAAACTTCAAACATGTAGCTTTGTCTGTTTAAATTCTATCCTAGGAAGTCAGTGATACTTAATTTGACTTCCGTTCGTGCTCCAAAGTTGATAAATTCATTTATATAAGCTGTGCTCAGAAGCTAAGCTGAGAACGGATCCGCTCATAAAAGGATCCGACTAACTTATTAGTAGAAATAATAGTCAATTACCGATCGCCTTTGGCTGATAGCATTGATCCTCTTGAATACAGTAATCAGAAGTTTGCGGAAAAATCTTCAAATTTACATTTTTATCACGTAATTGTAACGGTGTTTCAGTCGTTAGTAGTGATCTGTGACTTTAAGTTCACTGAGTTAGAAGAAATTTATAATCGATGAGCGGATCAGTGATCTACCCTGATTCTGAGTGCAAATACAATTGTTTGAAAAAATGAGAACAAATTTGAATTTCCTTTGCTTTCGCTGACTATGTAAATGAAAGCGTGTAGTCAGTTAAATTATGACCGCTAAAGAAGCGGAAGAACAGGTTTTATTATGACGCTAAGAAAATTTTCCTGTTATTTTTCATTTCATTCCTATTTGAAACTAAATAAATATTATTCTTTTCAGAATTTTGAAGCTGCATATAAATGTTTTCTTCCCCCCGAGGAAAAACAAGAACTTCTTGCGGAATTAAGGAATGCTTATGGAATCATTTCCGAAAATGAAATTGTAACTAATGATAAGACCGATTCCAGTTCAACAGTAACGGGTTCAGGGTTGCCTTCACAAAAGCCAGTCGTCAATATTGCTTCATGGGAAGATAAAACTTATTAGCGACTGATTTTTAACTTTTCATAGTTTATCATTTTATGTATTCATTTATAACTGGCAAAAAAATAAATAAATAAATAAATAAATATTGTTTGCTTTTATTGACAAATAAAACCTAATGAATTTAACTGTGATTTAAAGTAGGGATGAGTCGGATACCTGGTGCGCATCCGGTTATCCACATTTTTTCAGGTATCCGGTTATCAGACCGGATATCCGTTAAAAATAAATATAAAAAACTGCACCAACTGCTCAAGGTCGCTTTTGGATGGAGAAATGGAAGGAACATTCACCGTTGCATCATGAAAACTAGAAGAAAGCCATTGGCGATGATCAACATTAAAATCACCTAATATGATGATTTCTGAGAAAAGAAAAGGAGAGAATGTGCTCTATTTTGGAATTTAGATAGTCGAAGAATTTGAGATGGTCAGTAGAATTAGGAGATAAATAAACAGAACAAATGAATTTAGACGTAGAATGGCAAGAGAGCTTAAGCCACAAAGGTGGAAAGTTCGGAAGATTCCAAATTAGAGACATGAGAACAAACGACATCGTTGCGCACGTATGCAACACAACCTCCTTTCGCTGAAAATTGAAAATAGAGACAGTGTGAGGAAACAGAGTAGGGTTTGCTGTATCTGAATTTCGGTCAATAACAAAAGGTCAGGTCTAGAAGAGGAGATGTGATGTACAACAAAAGGAAAATGAATTGCTGCAGAAATTAATGAAAAAAATAGACCGTGCAATGTAAGCTGGCTGCAAAGTCCTGATGGTGCCAACCCCATCACCGGAGGCCACCAACTCCCAAGTGTTGATGGGGGAAGGGGTGGATGAGGGGCTATTATAGAAAGCAGCCCCACGTGGCTTATTTAAGGCTATTGTTGTGGACGCCATAATTATTATTATTATTATTATTTTCAAAAGGATGTGTGTCTGTAATAGTGTATTTTGTGTGTGAAATGAGAACCTACTCTGTGTAAAAGAATGTGGAGATGAGCATGAAAGGGTGCGTACGGTGAACCATTGGACATAGGAATGAGATGGAAGTAAACCTACCCTTAACATCCCATATACTCAATGGAGTGTAACCTCATCTCCTCGTTAGGGCTACTCCCCTACCCCGTATATATATATATATATATATATATATATATATATATATATATATATATATATATATATATATATATATATATATATATATATATATATATATATATATATATATATATATATATATATATATATATATATATATATATATATATATATATATATATATATATATATATATATATATATATATATATATATATATATATATATATATATATATATATATATATATATATATATATATATATATATATATATATATATATATATATATATATATATATATATATATATATATATATATATATATATATATATATATATATATATTTATATATTATATATATAATTTTTTTTAAAGCGAGGAGAGGGAGAGAGGAGGGGGAGAAGGAGTGAGGGGGGATGGTGATGGAGAGTGGAAGAGACACTTTAGTGATTTGTGAAGGGGTGGGAGGCGAGGAAGTAGTGGAGAATAATGAGGGGATGTTGTTAGAAGAAGATGGTAGTATTAGTAGAGAGGAAGTGAGAGTAGCTGTGGGAAAGGTGAAGATGGGAAAGTCAGCAGGAATGGATGGTATATATGGGGAGATGATGGAGTGATAGTTGACTGGTTATTAAGAATGTTTAATGTGTGTTGGGAGAGGGTCAGGATGGCAAATGCTAGTGCCAATAATAAAGGGAAAGGGGATAAGATTGTAAAATTATAACTGAGTGTAGTAGGAAAAAATAGCGAAAGTGAAAGAATTGACAAGAGAGAGAGTGGGGGAGGAACAGGGAGGTTTTAGAGAAGGTAGGGGATGTGTGGATCAGGTGTTTACATTGAGAAATTGCGTGAGAAAGATAGAGTGGGGTATGTGTGTTTCATGGATTTGGAAAAGGCGTATGATAGAGTTTGTAGGAGGAAATTATTTGAGGTTTAAGGGAGGGGGGAGTGAGAGGTAGATATTGAATGGAATTAAATATATGAAACTGGAGCGTGATGAGGAGGGAATATGGTTTAAATGGATGGAAGGCAGGGTGTGTTATGTCTCCGTGGCTCTTTATGTGTTATGGATGGCGTTGTTAGGGGGATATATAGGTTATGGAGAGGGGGAATGGGATAAATGTCTTGTTGTTTGCGGATATGCGGTGTTATGGGAATCTGGGGAGAAGTTATGTTGGTGAAAGAGTTTGTATATATATATATGAGGATTGGGGGCGGGGATGAGCAATAAAGGGGAGGAATATATAGGTAGAAGATATATCTGGGAATGCTTGTGGAGGGAAAGGGGGAATATGGGGAAATAAAGAATATATGAAATGATGGGGGATGAGGAAGTATGGAAGAAGGGGAGAATATCAAAGGAAATAAATATGTTTGAGAGCATGTGTCTATCTGCAATGTATGGGTATATATTATATATATATGTATATATTATATATATGTGTGTGTATATATATATATATATATATATATATATATATATATATATATATATATATATATATATATATATATATATATTGTGTGTGTGTGCGTGTGCGTGCGTGCGTGTGCGCGTGGTGTGTGTGTAAGTTAACTAACTTAATTTGGTTGGCATTGAAATCTCTAATTTATTTAACATTAAAAATGCAGAAAAACAAGACGGTTCACTTTTGAATGCAAAGATTAGTATTTGCGATATATATATATATATATATATATATATATATATATATATATATATATATATATATATATATATATATATATATATATATATATATATATATATATATATATATATATATATATATATATATATATATATGTGTGTATGTGTGTGTGTGTAGGTGTGTGTTTTATTTCCTATGCAAATTTTATTTTATTTTATTTTATTTTTTTAAATGAAAATAAAGTAGGAAGGTTTTTACAAAGCTAATGAATCAATTTACTTACCTTTATACTCATTAGTAATAGACAAATATATTCGATTGTGATGCCATAAGCATAGGAAAGATAATAGGAAAGATAACAGGAAATATAGGAAAGAAAATGGGAAAGATAATAGGAAAGATAATAGGATAATACGAAATATAATGGGAAAGATAATAGAAAGATAATGGGAAAATAATGGAAAAGATAATAGGATAATACGAAATATAATGGGAAAGATAATAGGAAAGATAATGGGAAAATAATAGGAAAGATTTAATAGGAAAGATAATGGGAAAGATAATAGGAAAGATAATAATGGGAAAGATAATAGGGAAAATAAAAAGATAATAGGAAAGATAATAGGAAAGATAATAGGAAAGATAATGGGAAAGATAATAGGAAAGATAATAGGAAATATAATAGGAAAGATAATGGGAAATATAATGGGAAAGATAATAAAAAAGATAATAGTAAAGATAATAGGAAAGATAATGGAAAAGATAATAGGAAAGATAACTCTCACTCTTGTTTGTTTACGTTTCTGTGCATAAAGGTCAACTTTCGAACATCTGCAACATCCACCATATTGGTCCATCAACTTTCATTCTTTTCCCATAAAAACCAAATCTATATAACAGGAATCTAAAATTTTGAATTTTTAAAAGAAAGCTTGACCTTCCTTTCTTTATAATTATTATGTATATATTTGGCACCATAGTGCAAGACTGAATAAAGAAAGCTTACATTCAGTAAATGTTTTAAGACTGAAGAATTTAATATTTTTGGTAGTAATTTTTTTTTTATACTATATGTAATACTTTTTATTTATCTATTCGTATTTAATATTTTGTTTTGAATTCTTTTTTTTTTTTTTTTTTTTTTTTTTTAAATGAGTATTTTGTAATTTTATGTTCATATAATACACTGTGTTTTACGTATTAGTTATGGGTTGAAGTTAGAAGGAATATTATATATATATATATATATATATATATATATATATATATATATATATATATATATATATATATATATATATATATATATATATATATATATATATATATATATATATATATATATATATATATATATATATATATATATATATATATATATATATATATATATATATATATATATATATTATATATATTATATATATATATATAATATATATATATATATATATATATATATATATATATATATATATATATATATATATATATATATATATATATATATATATATATATATATATATATATATATATATATATATATATATATATATATATATATATATATATATATATGTGTGTATGTGTGTGTATGTGTGTGTGTGTGAAAGACATGGAAATCGTCTCGTAACTATAGAAACGCATTAATAAAGATGAAAAACGAGCTATGTATAAATTTCATTCTCATGACCGACTTCCTTTACCAATCATCATCTCTCTCTCTCTCTCTCTCTCTCTCTCTCTCTCTCTCTCTCTCTCTCTCTCTCTCTCTCTCTCTCTCTCTCTCTCTCTCAATCCCCGGTACCATCGTACTTCAAGGCATACTCTAAGGAGAGCTTGTTCGCTGGCGTTCTCCGTTCAGTTTATCTTTGGCGTTTAGTGAGTTATAATGTATGTCTTACACGAACCTTTAAGAGTTCAACCCAAATGCAGGGTAAGATTTTGTCTCTTGTAAAAATACTTTTATCTCGGAATTCAAAGTGATTCTTTGAAAAAAAGATTGTATAAAATTTAATTCAAAATGTTTGCTTATTACTTAGGAATGTCAGTATTTTATTAACAGATTTAATAATTTATCCTATATATATATATATATATATATATATATATATATATATATATATATATATATATATATATATATATATATATATATATATATATATATATATATATATATATATATATATATATAATGCTCTTTTATTCATTATTTAATTAACAATGGTAAACTTAGAAGTTACGTCTAATAAATATTGAATATCTTTTTCTTATTTGAAATTAAATCTCATTTCTTATCGCTCATTGCTCACTCACATATACTGGAAGAATTTATCTCTCTAACAAGCACAACAAGAATACGTAGATATGTGGGTATAGATGGAAGAGACAAACAAACAAGGTATGTGGGTATATAAAAGACCGACAAACAAAGTATGTGAGTATATAAAAGAACGACAAACAAAGTATGTGGTATATAAGAGACAGACAAACAAAGTATGTGGGTATATTAGACAGACAAACAAACTATGTGGGTATATTAGAAAGACAAACAAGATATGTGGGCACATAAGAGACAAAGAATGTGGATATATAAGAGACAGACAAACAAAGTATATGGGTATATAAAACAGATAAACAAGTATGTGGGTACGTAAGATACCAAGTATGTGGGTATATAAGAGACAGACAAACAAAGTATATGGGTATATAAAACAGATGTGGGTACAAAACCAAGTATGTGGGTATATAAGAGACAGACAAACAAAGTATATGGGTATATATAAACAGACAAACCAGTATGTGGGTAAATAAGGGACAAACAAACAATCACATAAATCGTGAGTGGCGAAGGAATATCAAGAGATTTGACGATAATCTCGGGTACTCCCCTTAATTTTGTCTTTGAATGTTTGCGAGAATAAATATTTCGGGTTTAATTTCTTTCAAAATTTGTCTCTCCTTTACAAGAAGTTATAAAAGTCTTTCACTTCTCTTTTCTCTTTTTTTTTCTTTCTTTCTTTCTTTTTCTTCTCTTCTCTCTGACATTAAACCCTAAATGGGCTTTATAAACAGTTAAAGGTTGCTGTCCTGCTCTCAATTATTTTTAAAGGACTAAAAATCTCTTTAATTAAAAGATATTTAGAGATATTTATCACGCATCCCAGAGACAGTTTTCGTATATAGAATATATATATATATATATATATATATATATATATATATATATATATATATATATATATATATATATATATATATATATATATATATATATATATATATATATATACTACTTTTCTGATTTCTCATGGAATAATTACTCCTTCTGTAGGAGGGGTCCCTCGGAGTGTGCTAAGCGCATAACCGAGGAGATTCACTCCGGCATGGAGGCATACATTCCATATTCTTTCCCTTCTACTAAACCTAACAAATTTTGGTTTAATTCTACTTGTTCTCTTGCTATCCGCCGCAGGGATGCTGCCTTCAGGAACTACCGTCGTCTTCAGACACTAGAAACTCATGCAACTTATATTTCATCCCGGGAGATCGTGCTAAATCTATATTCTTCGTAACAGGAAAAAAACTTCTCCGTCAACAATGCAATAATCATTTGGCAAAAAACGTCTCTTTTTTTTGGATCAGTGAAGTCAACCCAGGAAAAGATTACATTCCGTACAAGAATGAACAAAACCTGAAGTTCTAAAATCGTCTCTAAACACCTACTTATACAAAGTTATCACTGCAAGTAATATACTGCGAAAAAAAAGGAAATGTCTCACTGAATGTTTAAAATCTTGGGAAGGTTAGAATTTTGATTTTTCAAAAATGTAATGGTGATTATAACTTTTATGGTTAGATAAGTGAGATTTTGAGACACTGAAAACGACTAAATCTTTTCTCTTCTCATTAGAAATGCAAGAAAGATCAAAGATCAGTTGCTTTAAGGTCTTACTCCTATCTTCTGCTATTTGCGTTCGGGTGGTATGCTTTTCAAAAAGAAAGAGTAATAAAGGATAGAGTCGTCGGTAAAAGAAGGATAGAAAGATCAGTAATGAAAAAAAAGAGAACACGAGAAGGGAATAAAATAAAACCTTGTGAAACACAACAATGGTAAATTTAACGGATGAATGGTGGCCTTCCACAGCATTTGCTCTAGAGCAATTCGGAAAAGAAATTCGTACAAAAGAATAAATACCGAAATGGGATAAAAGATTTGTACCAATCTCTGTTGAATGTTTTTAATATGTCCAAATAAAATAACAAAAGATTAACACATATTGACCTTAAATAATATAGCAAAACAGTATTTTAACTTTGACATGCAAATATTTTTGGATCCAAACGGGTGGGCAAAACTTAAATAAAACTAGCAAGGTTTCGCGGTCTCCAAGAAAACTTTTAATGACCCTCCCGTTGGGAAACAGTTTCCTAGACCTTATCACTTTAATTATATATATATATATATATATATATATATATATATATATATATATATATATATATATATATATATATATATATATATATATATTATATATATATAAATATATATGCAAAGGCTAAATCATTACTGCTCAACTAGCTAGTAATCAGAACGAGAATGCATTTTGTTTCCATATTATGGTACAATGTTTAATGATACCTACTCACCTTAGTTTTAAAAGACTTGTTATAAAGATTACGGTTTATGTCAAAAATTAAGGCAGACAAGATTCAATGAGAATATTTTTTCAATACACGCTAAACAGAAACAATTATGGCCATATAAATCAACGAACGTATTTTGTATATTAAGTAATAGATCATGATGTGAAGCTAGAATGAAGAAAAATTTCTTATTTTGCATGAAAAGAGGTCTCTCTCATTAGGGGGGGTAGGATGAGCGTCCTGATCTCTCCAAAGTTAATCCTGTGGGGATGATAAAGACCACTTAGGTTATGAAAAATGCTTCGAATAAAACCTTCACATTAAACGATGGATATGGGGCCGGAAAAGGAATTTGGGTTCCAGCTCCCTCTCCCCTTCCTTCTTGCCAAACGAGAATATCTTATGACTGATGATATAAAAGATCCATTAAGATTAAAGTTTTAATTGCTTTAATAATCTTAGGAAAGATTTTTCTTTTCATGAAGAGTAATTTATCCTCAGGCAAGTTATAACAATGCTTGAAATAATCACGAAATTGTTGAATACTTTGAAGTTTGTTTTGAATTCTTAGTTTTTGCTTTAGTCTCTCTCTCTCTCTCTCTCTCTCTCGTATATATATATATATATATATATATATATATATATATATATATATATATATATATATATATATATATATATATATATATATATATATATATATATATATATATATATATATATATATATATATATATATATAATCCTTTTCCATTTCGATGGCCCACTCATATCTTTGGTAAAAATAATTTTAACTGGATTATTTTATGGTTTATATATATATAATTGTATTATAAATGTTTTTTCATTAAAAAGATTAAAAAATACAAGATTAGATTAGATTAGATGGCTTTTTTTTGGCATTTTCTTGCAACCTGACCCCCATAAAAATGCTAAATCTAGTATGAGTGTGCTTAAATAAATGCTACAAATAGCATTTTAAAAAATATTGAAAATAATTTGATAAACGATTAAAAAAAAATCATATTAAAAATAAAAAAAAAAAATAAAAAATAAAAAAAAAAAATAAAATAAATATATATATATATATATATATATATATATATATATATATATATATATATATATATATATATATATATATATATATATATATATATATATATATATATATATATATATATATATATATATATATATATATATATATATATATATATATATATATAATATATAATTTAAAAATTTTTTTTTTTAAGGTGAGAAAATATTTTAATTTAATTTTAATCTATTTTAAAAAAAAAAAAAGATGATTATGTTCAAACAAATATACAATTGAAAAAAAAAAATAACATTTATGACATTTCTCTTCAAAATTGTTTACAAAATAGAAAAGATATAATACGCATAAACAATAATGAAGACAAAACAACAAACCAGTCGCTATTATTTTATGATTTTATATTTATTTATTTCTATTTTTTTTGTTTTTATTATTATTATTATTATTTATTTGCCTTTTCTATCTCCTGTTTCCAGGTTGAACTTCACGTGCATTTGGATGGCGCTATTAGGCCCGAGACGATTTGGGAAGTTATGAGGTAAGAAGGGCCAAGCCTAGCCTAGACTAAAGAAATGAACGGATGGGTTTTATATAAGAAAATATGACGTCATTTTTTCCGTTTTAGATATACGTTTTAAAATTTGTAATATACTGATTGTACTTTTATTTGTGATATATATATTATATATATATATATATATATATATATATATATATATATATATATATATATATATATATATATATATATATATATATATATATATATATATATAATATATATATATATATATATATATATATCGTATTTTCAAATTGGGGAAGAGAAAACATGGTCGTTTTCAATGCCTCAAAAACTCAATTCCTCCATGTTTCCACTAGCCACAATCTTCCACACTATATCTCCGAAAACACACAATTCTAACCTTCATCTGTTCTTAATATTCTGTGTGTTTCTTTTTCTCGTGATCTTTCTTGAAAAATTCACATTATTTCTCTTTCTAAACAAGTTTCTAAGAGGTCGGGTGTTCTGAGGCGCCTTCAGAATTACTTCACGCCACCCCATTTGCTTGATCTCTATAGGAGTGTTGCCCGCCCCTGTATGAGTATGTTTCACACATCTGGGGTGGTTCCACTTATACGGCTCTCCTTGAGAAGGTGGAGTCTAGGGCTTTTCGTCTCGTCAACTCTCCCACTTTTACTAACTCTCTCCAATCTCATTCAGCCCTTCGAATTGTTGCGTCTCTCTCTCTCTCTCTCTATACAATTGCTATTACAACAGACGCTGCTCTTCTGAACTCTCTCGTCTCATACCTCCTCCATTGATAAGGGCTCGTGCGACACGCCTTTCTACACAGCTTCATCCTTTCTCTGTCCAACTCTCCGACCCCAGACTTAACCGCTATGCTCAATCTTACATGTACTCTACTGGTAAAGTCTGGGACACACTCCCTTCATCTATTTTCCCAACTTCATTTGGCATTGCACACTTTTAAACGGCGTGTATCGGGTCATGTCGGCCATTGATGGACAGATTTCCGACGTTTTCCCCAACTCTAGTGGAAATTGGTAGGCCTCTGGCCTTTTCCCACCAGGGGATATATATATATATATATATATATATATATATATATATATATATATATATATATATATATATATATATATATATATATATATATATATATATATATATATATATATATATATATATATATATATATATATATATATATATATATATATATATATATATATATATATATATATATATATATATATATATAAACAGATACTGGCAGACAGGTAGACCAGATCTTTCCCTCCAAAATAATTTCTTTATTTTGTTGTTAATGTATTCCTATAATTAAGGAAAATATTTTCAGCCCATAATTATTAATCCAAGTTTAGAACGAAAATTTTTATCTCGTGTCATAATAATTCCACCCGCCCATTCCTCTTTTTTTTAAATTAGTGGGTATAACTCTGGCCTCTGGGTGAACATTTGAAGAGAAGAGACGAAACCTCTGATGGTAATAATTAGTCATAATCATTATTATAATAATAATCATAATAATAAAAAAAAGAATAAAAAATAATAATAATAATAATAATAAAATTAATTTAAATTAAAAGTAACTATTAATAAAAAAAAAATAAAAATGAAATAATAATAAATAAAAATAAAATAATAATAATAATAATAATAATAATAATAATAATAATATAATAATAATGTCCAGTTCTCTGAAAAACTGCTAGGGGAAAACACTCCGTTTCCCTTGAGCCCCAAAGTTTAGTACATATAGATTTAATAATTACATGTTTTGATAGGTTACTTCTAGAGTAACGAAAATCTAGATATATTGATCATGCAAGCAACAATAACAAAGTTGTTAATTATGAAGTTTGCTACAACAATTCTAGTAATAATAATAGCAATGATGATATTTATTTAAGTATTATAATAATAATAATAATAATAATAATAATAATAATAATAATAATAATAATAACGATAATGATAATGATAGTAATGTAATAAAAATAATAAAAATAATCAAATCATATTAAATAATATTAATAATAAATAATGTCGGGAAATATTACTATTATATCGATCATATTTTTTAATATATTCTCTAAATAATGGTTTTTTTTTCTTTTTTTTATGATCGTGATGGTTATCTCATTAAGCACGAACTCTTTTCAAAAGTTCAGGATTTATTTATCTTTTACTGGAAAGGGTTGCTGAATGTATTGTCTCTCATAGGAGAATAAAAAAAATGACACTGGAAATACTACACAAAAGATCTTGTAGTTCTTGCAGAAGAATTTCTTTGATTAATTTTCAAATTCCCATATATGACTACAATTTTGAGGATTCTTGCAGTTACAGGTGAATGCTATGTTAATTCCAAGAGTCAGCAAAAAATTAAGAAAATATTTAGCATTGGAGCAATTTTCTGCAGTTTATGAAATTTTAAATAGAAATTTATTTTAATCTTGAATAATTGTTATTAAGAAAACAAACACATTTGGATTGATCGTCTTACTAAAGACATCTTTTAAGACTACTTTGTAAAAGAAGTAAGAGATTTGCTTAAAAAACTGAGCGCATTGTGTTATTTTGATTCATCACAACCTTAACTCTTGTGCAGTTCTCTGACCCCAGACCTGATCGCTAAGCTCATTCTTTCATGAACTATAAATTTGAATATTTTCCTTCTTTACTTTTCAAATTGAGTTATAGGGTTCCCAAAAAAGCTTTAAAACTATTGTCTCAGAATATAGTAAATATATAGCTTTCAATTATAATTTGCTACAGAGAAATGTATATATATATATATATATATATATATATATATATATATATATATATATATATATATATATATATATATATATATATATATATATATATATATATATATATATATATATATATATATATATATATATATATATATATATATATATATATATATATATATATATATATATATATATATATATATATATATATATATATATATATTAGAAAATAAAAATATGCGGCAACATGGTTTCGGATATTGTATCAAAGTGATGGGAGAAATTAATATTTTTTTCTCATTTTTTAAAGCGTACAACACGATTTCATTCTAAATATATCATCGGTGCATATTTCATAGATGTATTAGGTATCTAAACTTGATATGTGGCAAGAAGATATTTTCGAAAATTAAATATAAAACCTAACTTTATCTGCCTTTATTTGTTTTTCCTTTTTTGGCAAATATCAAAACGAATTTTCTTTGTTCAAAAACAAATTCAGAGAAATAACTGTAAGCAAATCCCATGTATTCTTATACATAACCTTCGTCTTGTGAAAAAAGTTTGTTCAACTGAGAAGTAATTGCCGAATTCTGTCAGGTAAATCTTCATACAGATTTAAAGTGTGTGTGTGTGTATACTTTATATATTGTGTATTTGATTTGTACGTCACGTTCAGAAAGATCTCATTCCCCATACATTAATATGTACTCTTACGCTATGTTTATCTACTTTATACTGAAAAAGGTAATACAAATGTTATTAGACTATATCCTTAAATAATATCAGTATACTTTCATGTCCTGAATAATATTTTCTATAATTCTTTAGTGGATAGTGCCATTATTAAGAGTTAAGAGCCTACATGTCTAAATAAAATCCACATGTAATATTTTTTTTACATTAAAAAAAAAGGTGTTTTAATTGTTGTAACTTTTGTTATGTGCATTGCAAGTTAAACTTCTAGGTTAAGTGTGAATTTTAGTAATAAAGTGCAAAATCTTTTAATTAATAAATCAGTTTATATATATATATATATATATATATATATATATATATATATATATATATATATATATATATATATATATATATATATATATATATATATATTATATATATATATATATATATATTATTTTTTTATATTTTTTTTTTTTTTTTCGAAATCCAAATAATAATAAAAATACTGAAAACTTTCCATCTCGTCTTCCTATTTTTCATATATATATATATATATATATATATATATATATATATATATATATATATATATATATATATATATATATATATATATATATATATATATATATATATATATATATATATATATAAAGGATAAATAGGAAGATGAGACGTAAATTTTTCAGCATTGAATTATAATTTAGACGTTTCGGTCGAACTCAACCCATCATCAGCAATATAACAAAAAATAAATTAACATAAATTATTATTATATGATTAAAGAAGGAAATAAAAATAAGTAACAAATACGAATCGTGTAAATTAATAAAAAGCAAAAAATATGAAAACAAATCAAAGACAGAAATATATTTGTAAATATTGTAAACTTACTAGTTGCTTGATTGGTTTAGATTTTTTGAAATTTTAGTGAAAAAGAACGTGACTTAGAAATAATAACAATAATAATAATAATAATAATAATAATAATAATAATAATAACATATAATAATACTCATAATAATAATAATAATAATAATAATGATGATAATGATGATGATGATGATGATGATGATGATGATGATGATAATAATAATAGCATCAATAAAAAATAATAAATGAAAATATCAATGGAGATATTAATGATAAAATAATAGCAATAATAAGTTTTAATATCATAAATAATAATGGTAGCAATAACCATAAAACCAATATTAATAATAATAAGAACAAATTAATAAGTAAGAAAATAATATAATTAAAATAATAATTGATGATAATTATATTTTTTAATTTCATTATTTTATTTTTATTGTTATTTGTATTATTTTTTATTACTTTTTTTATTATATTTTATTATTTTTTTATTACTTTTTATTATTTTATTTATTTATTTATTAATCATTATTATTATTATTAGTTTTGTTATTGGTATTATTATTTCTGATAAAAGTTATTATTGCTATTATTTCATCGTTAATATCTCTATTGATATTTTATTTATTCTTGTTACTGATATTATTATTGTAATTATTGTTTCTTTATCGCGTTCATTTTTCAATAACATTTCAAAGTCTGAACAATTAAGTTTACAATATTTACATTTCAATTTTTCAGTCTTAGATGTCTTTTCTCCATTAATTAAAGTCGTAATATAGTAAGTCCTGTTTATTTGTCAAATTTTTTTTTTTTTTTTTTTTTTTTTTTTTTGGGGGGGGGGTTAGGTTAATTTACGCGAATCGTATATATATATATATATATATATATATATATATATATATATATATATATATATATATATATATATATATATATATATATATATATATATATATATATATATATATATATATATATATATATATATATATATATATATATATATATATATATATATATATATATATATATATATATATATATATATATATTAATTTATTTTTGTTATAGTGCTGATGATGGGTTGAGTTCAAACCGAAACGTCCAAATTTTCATAAAAATGCTGAAAACTTTCCATCTCGTTTTCCTATTTATCCTTACATGTAGATTCCAAAAACAAATTTATTCACACACACACACACACACACACACACACACACACACACATATATATATATATATATATATATATATATATATATATATATATATATATATATATATATATATATATATATATATATATATATATATATATATATATATATATATATATATTCTCATTCGGTGGGCATAGGCCGGAGGCCTACGAAATTCCACCGGAGTTTGAAAAAATCTATCCTGGTCGATGGAGGAAGACATGTCCAGATACACGGCGTTTGAAAGTATGCAAGTCAAAGGAAGTTGGGAAACAGACAAAGGGAGCGTATTCCAGACTTTGTGCAGAGAAAGGATGAGACTGTGTAGAAAGATGTGTCGCGCAAGCTCTTCTCAGTGGAGGAGATATGCGAGGAGAGAGTTCAGAAGAGCAATGTCCGTTATAATAACGATAGTATAGAGAGAGTGACGCAACAATTCGACGGGCGGAAAGAGATTTGAGAGAGTTAATAAGAGTAGTAAAGTTGATGAGACGAAAAACCCTAGACTCCACCTGTTTGAGTTGTGTGTTTTCGAAGAATATATATATATATATATATATATATATATATATATATATATATATATATATATATATATATATATATATATATATATATATATATATATATATATATATATATATATATATATATATATATATATATATATATAAAATCAAGGTGATTCAAGAGATTTGAAACTGATGACGTAAGCCCAAATTCACTAAGCACAATTATGATTCATGATCCATGAGTCAGTGTGTCGAAAGTCACGATTCTGAATGGATTTGTGTGGATATTACACGAGTTTGTTTGCTTTTGTGTGTGCGTGGCATCTATAGCTATTCCCGATAATTAATCATATGTAATAGCGATCATGCATCAATTTCTTTGCAATGTTCGGATAAAAAGATTGGCAAAAGAAATCATGGAAACGGTTTTGCATGACTTTCGTTATCAATGTATCAGTCGGGTTCAGATGTTTCTGTGGCATGCGAAGTTCAAGGCTAGTTAAATGTCAGTAACTGTTCCAAATATTTTCCTCTTGATTTGGTGTAATCGACGTCAGAACTTTCGTGATATTTGTGCGGGAAATATGAGATTGGTAGCGAGACTAGTTAGTGCATCCTAACTGAAGGACCGGGCATTCACCTCATTGCGGAAAAATTTGTCCTTAAACTCCCGTCAGCTGATCCAATCAAGCGATTCACTGAACTGCGCACTGTGCTCCGGCTTCCTGGCAGTTGGTCGTAGAAGTAGAAATATTTTTGGTATAGAGTCTCAACCGTTGATGAAACCTGGGTTTATGGTTGTAAACTTATAACCCTAAAACAGACAGTTTTCACAATGGAAGAGTCCATCCTCACCAAGAATCAAAACTTTAAGCGAACGAGCTCCCAATCAAGGAATTATCACCAGGTTTTCATCCTGCTCTTTCTCCCTTCTTAAGATTTTAAATTATTTTAACGTTGCAGTAACCGCAATAAATAAGTTTAGAAAATATAGAACACTTACGGGAAGATAAAGAAGGCTTGAAGAGGTAGAACCGCTGCATACTGCAACTGAGAACAACGTACTCAAAACACTCTACCTCTGAGCTATCCGCGAACCCCAAAATAAATTTGATTCAAGAATAATTTTAAGCGAACGAACTCCCATCAGGTCATTATTACCAGGTTTTCATCCTGTCCTTCCTTCCTTCGTTCTCAAGATTTTAAATTTTTTTAACATTGCAATAACTGCAATAAATAAATATGGAAAATATAGAAGAACACTTACGGGAAGATAAAGAAGGCTGTTAAAATAATTTAAAATCTTAAGGACGAGGAAAGGATAGGGTGGAAACCAAGTGATAAGCCTTGATTGGGAGCTCGTCACTTAAAGTTGTTCTTAATTCGAACTTTTTTGGATTCGAGGATAACTCAGCGGCAGAGAGTTGAGTATGTTATTCTCAGTCGCAACAAGCAGTGGTTCGACCCCCGGAGGAGGCAAGCTTTCTTTATCTTCCCATAAGTGTTTATATATATATATATATATATATATATATATATATATATATATATATATATATATATATATATATATATATATATATATATATATATATATATATATATATATATATATATATATATATATATATATATATATATATATATATATATATATATATATATATATATATATATATACATATATATATATATATCCCTTTCAGGAAGAAGCAACTTAATTTACCAGGAGATGGCTCCTTAGATGATTTGAAGAGAAGCCTAAGAGTAAATGAACCTAGAGATCTTCTTCATTTTCTACAGCCATTTTCACTTTTCCTTCCAGCATTCAGGTAATTGAACTGCAAACAAAAATAAAAGATAATTAAAATTTTTTTTTTATAGAATAAGTTTTCACAATGACGGCAGTTTAAAATTCAAATTAAGGCTGGTTGAAGACAAAATTATTTATTACGTCATAAAATAAGAGTTTAAATTTTAAAATATTGTTCTAAAATTATTATTTCATAAAGGATGCTATCAAAGAGAGTTGCTGTAGTCACAGCTTAATAGGTTGTGTTCTAGTTTTTATACAGATGAAGTAATTAATCTTTTAATGTCCAAACATATTTTTATTAAATTTTTTCAAATCTTTTTATTTACATCTTTTTTTTTTTCTTTCTTCTTCTTTAGAGGCGATTTAGAAGCAATCGAGAGATTTTCCTTCGAGTTTGTTGAGGATCAGTCGAAAGAAAGTGTAGCATATTGTGAAGCTAGATTTTGTCCACATCTCCTGCTCGACAGTCAATCGACAATCGATTTAGTAAATAATGATGAAACCGAAAACACAGTCGGTGACCAAATTACAACAGACGGTAAGAAAGACTTAGTTACCTTATACTATGTGGCTGTAGGTTATTTGGTTATTCCATTTGGTTATATTATGATGGTTATTCCATGTGGTTGTTTCATGTAGTTATACTATGTGGTTATTCCATGTGGTTGTTTCATGTAGTTATACTATGTGGTTATTCCATGTGGTTATACTATGTGATATACCATATGGTTATACTATGTGGTTATACTATGTGATTTTACTTTGAGGTTATACTATGTAGTTATACTTAGGCATTCTAGTATATTTCTTTTTACATTTTATAAGTATAATAAATCTTAGTAATGTTTTTTGACATCAAAATTTATGCATGAAATTTCTTTTGTTTTCAAGGCTCAAATGTAGCTGCAAAACAGATTTTAGAAGCTGCTTTAAGAGGCATCCAGAAAGGAGAAGAAAAATATAACACAAAAGTTCGATTAATTTTATGTTGTATTAGGGGCAAAAGTGGTGAGTCCTTCATATTTTTAAAATCTTTAATTTCCGGATTTTTTTTTTTTTTTTAAATAGAAAAAGACAAGAAAATTTTTATATTTTCCCGCAGACATAATTTACACTTCATTAGCCCAACCTTGAAGTATGTGATTAATGTTATTTATTCCTAAAATGCTATAGTAGGTACGCTGCAAAAACTGTCCTAACGAATCGTTGGGACAAGTGCAAAAATGTCACAACAAATTTTTTAAGTTATTTTCTTATTAGAAAATAAATCGGTGAAGCGACTATCTTATGCTTAACATGTCTTTTCTCTATTGAAAATTTTACTAAGACATTTTTGCCACTTGTCCCAACGATTCGTTAGGATAGTTTTGTAGAATAATGATCATGGCTTGAGAAAAAAAAAAACCATCATCCAGCTCAGAAATCAGGATGCTCATACATGACCTTCAGAAAATTTCAGTCAAGGAAGTAGGAGAAATAGAAGACAGAAGGGTAGTTTAGACCTAATAGGTAATATAGGTCTACTATATATGAAATATGCTGTAGAATAAATTCAGTTTGATGCTAGAGGCACGAACATAATAAAAGAATGTATTTAAACTCGAGTCAACGAAGCTCTTCTAGGGTGGTGGGTAACAAAAGAATTCAAAAGATTTATCGAGTTAAAAAAAAAAATGGATAGGTAAAGGGAAGTTATCCTACGATTGATAAATAGTAACATTGAAGGAAGTTAATGAATTTGTTAGACGGAAAACAATTTATGAAGCTTTCCAACCTCATCACATTAAATGTGAAACTTATTCTATTCAAGTACAAATTATATCTTATTCAGAACAAGCAACCTAGAGAAGGATATAAATATATTCGAAGAATTTCGTATTCCTTATCTTGTAACTATATTTAGATAGAATGGTAAAGCAGTTTTTCCAAAGAAGACTGATAATAGAAGAGATTCGCTAAAGTTGCCTACCAGCAAAATTTCTGTAGAAGACAATTTCGGATAGAAAGGTGAAAAAAAATGAAATTAGAGGCTTGAAAATTTGAGGTATCTCTTGTCCCAATTAGAAATTAGAGAAATATTTAATGTCATTTGTTGCAGGGCTAAATTTCTATCGATATTTATATCATACTGGAATGTTTTTTTTTTTTTTTCTAAATATTTGATGCAATCAAAATGAAAAATCGATCACTAGATTATTCTTAAAAACATAATTTAATACTTTTTTTAAATATTCTTTTAGAATGGTCATGGGATATATTAAATCTTTGTGAAGAATATCGTTCGAGAGGAGTTGTTGGCATAGACATCGCTGGAAATGATGAAGTAGCAGGGGGTAAGGTGAAGTTTCTTAATATAATACAAATTGCAGTTGTATTTGGAATATAAACATCTTGACTAATTATTTTCATATAAAATGACTAAGGCTAGCTTTTTTGCTTTAATTTTCTTTAGAAGGACTACAGATTGAAGAATTTAGTATATTTGAAAAGGCTAAAGAGAAAGGAATACATAGGACCATTCACGCAGGCGAAGAAGGAGGGTGGGAAAGTGTTAAGCAAGTAAGTCAAGTAGTTTAAGTTTAACCAGTCTAATAATAATTTATTAGGTTGTGGCTTTACCATTAAATTTCGGAGTTTGGGTTTTTTGAGGACATGTTTATGTTGCTCGTTTTAATAATTTGAAATAAATATACATAATGGTTTATGATTAGTGTAAAATGTATACTACAGGTTTCTTTCGTGTAATGGCAAAATTTTTATTTTTAGATTTTTTTAATATTTCCGCCATAAACTTAGTCCAAGACTAAAAGTTGAAATGGAACTTGATTGGGAACTATCATTCTTATACTTAAGATCGTATACCTTATATAAAGTTTTGTTATTTCATGAAATAAAACTGTTGATGGATTAAAATAATTTTATATAATTATCATATATATTTCAGGCTCTAACTTCATTAAATGCTGAACGCATTGGGCATGGTTATAGAGTAATTGAAAACGAAGACTTTTATAAGGAGTGTATTGAAAAACGTGTCCACTTCGAGATGTGTCCTCATTCATCATATATGACAGGTGCTATTAAAGGACTCAATATTCCTTCCAAAAGACATCCAATTCTAAGGTAAAATGTGGCAGGAGATCTAATCAATTTGAAAACTATTTCATTACTCACGAACGAGTATATTTTGCTTGTTTTACAGTTATTATAACAATCTATTTTTCTTTGAAATACAGGCTTGCTGAAGACGGTGCAAGTTTTAGCATCAATAGTGATGATCCAACAATAACGGGAACGCATCTTAGTGAAGAGTATGAACTTTTAAGAAAATGGGGTTTTAATGAAGCATTATTTACCAAAGCGGTTAGTCACTAAACTACTTACGATTAACTCATTCCCTCCTGTTTTATTAATATTGTTGTTTTTAAAGTATTGGTCTTACATGTGCAAGTTTAAAATTTAAGTGTAAAATATACCTGTATATTGAAATAAAATACGATAAAATATGCTATAAAAAGTCCAATTAAAGATTTCTTAAAGAATTTTTACTAAAAGATTAGTATTACTACGTTTCGGTAGTAAATTTTACTTTAATTTTTTTCCTTTAACAAAGAAATTTAAATTGATAAACAATCATAATAAAAAAAATTATTGCCGTTACGATTCAAACATTTTCTCAAAACAATTAGCAGAATTCTTTATTAAATGATTTCCGCACCTATATATTTCGTTACCATAACCTATTTATGTAATAGAATGAATTATTTATATCACTTTTGTTTTTTGCAAAAGGAAAAATTGATACATATAAGGAGAAAAGTTTGATATAATGCTTTCTTTCTTAACTAAATTTATATTACTCTTTTTAGAATTTTGAAGCTGCATATAAATGTTTC
>SEYY01000660.1:340000-347500 GCA_009176605.1 Armadillidium nasatum
TATATCCTAAATTTTTTCAATTTTAACTTAGGGTCTTACCTAACAAAACCAAATTATGACTCAGAAAAAAAAAAAATTTCAAAAATTTTTGTAGTTTTTTTCAAACATTTACTATTCAAAATCTGTAATTTTCTGGAATTTTTTCTGAAAAACTGCATATTATCATTAATTTAAGTGAATGTTGACTATTCTACTTCTTCCTTATAATTAAATTAATCTCACTTAAGACTATATCTAGTTTTCTTAACCTAAAATTTTGGTGCTTTTGACATCTTTACAAATTTTAGACAACCCGGGCCAAAGCCCTAGTCCCAGCAAAATTGCAACCCTGGTCAGTCCCTAGCTTTCACTTAATAACTTCTTACAGTAAACCAATCCAAAAATTAATAACTATTGCTGAATGAGTTTTTTCTTACATGCAGGTGGCATGTCTTCTTTTTAACTTTATCATGCCCCCTAGATCTCCCTTCCATAAATATTTCTTAAACTTTGTATCATATCCCCTCTAATAAATTACATTTCAGCAGAAAATATTCCTTAACTCCCTATTTAGAAATGTTACGTAAAAAGTGATCTTTTAACTAAAATTGTACACAAGCAGTCTATTATTATTAGTTTTTTATACAACTATTAAAGCTGTCTAATAGAAATTAAAATTTCAAATTATTTTTAACAGTAGTAGTTTTTTCAAAATTTTTGTCAACTACTATGAGTGTATATATAATGTTGAATAACCTTGAAATATTAACTTGTATATATTATAATTACATAAAATCTTATAATATTTTTCTTTTCTTTACAGTGTGGTAATGTTTTTCCATAGAAAAAGTTGTAATGCACTCCAAAAAATTTTTAAATATTAATAAAATTTTTTATATTTTTATATCATCATTTTCTCTTATTTCAATTTATATTAAAAACTTTGACATTGATGAAAGTATTCGTACACTTCTATTTTTCTCAGTTATTACAATTATTTTTGAAATTCTATACAAATTTCTCACCAGTTTTGTAATATCTTCTGAGCTTAAAGGAAAGAATTTTGATTTTGGTTCTTATGAAGGTCACCTTTTTTCAAAGAAAAATAAATTTAAGGTAAATGTAGAATAGTAAAATATTTAATGTGATTAATTTGTCAATTGATTTTTAATTAAAACGTTACATTTTTGCATCTTTAAATTAAGATTACTTTGTCATTTTATTGTCAGTATGGTTATACTGGTAGTGGTTTTCATATTATGTATGAGAATTTATTAATTCCTTGCTCCAAGGACTTATTAATTATTCAAAAAAATTTAAGGCTCTCTTCTTTGTTCCTTTGAAAATTAAATTACATACAAGTACCAAATAAATATTATGTGATTCAAATTTGCGTGTCTCTGAGATCAAGGAATTAGGCATTATAATGTATTGATCTTAACAATAGTAAGAATGTTAGAAAGGGTGGTGTTTACATCTTTTTTTTTTTTTAATGGTTGTAACATTAAGCATATATATATCTTGATTATACAATTAAAATCTGATTCTATTCAGACTCCATTATTTCTTATCTACTCATATCTTGTTAGATAGTTAACTGTGGGAAGTGGCAAGCATCCTATTTGTAAACTCGTGGATTCTTCTATATGTTTTTGATACTTTTCTGTTCCTGAGAAATTCCCCAAAATTTTCATTTCTCCAGTTAGGCTTTAAAAAGTCAGTTGTGAAAATAATGAAAAGCACATCTTTTTATAACTAGCACCTAGTCTTTCTAATGCTTTTTTTTCTAACCATTGGAAGAGTAACTTGAATAATTTAAGAGACTTGTATGTAATATTCGTCCTTTAGTAGATCTCAATTTGTTGATTTCATATAGTTGTAAGAGTTTTACGTAATATTTTTTCTCCTCTCTCATTAATAAATTCTAAGGTTTTGAGAATAAGTGTTCCAAATGTGTTTCAAATTTAATGAACTGGTTTATGTATTTTCAGATCTGTAAAATAATATTTGTTATACATGGTTTTTCACCATCTTTTATCTTACAATGATATTAGCAGTGTTTTTCATCTGTATTTATATATATATATATATATATATATATATATATATATATATATATATATATATATATATATATATATATATATATATATATATATATATAATATATATATATATACTGGCTGGAATTTAGCAGGGGCTCTGGCCGAGGTTGCCAAAAATTTGTAAAGGGGTCAAAAGCACTGAAAGTTTAGGTTAAGAAAATTAGATATAAATTTAATTGCAGTTTATTTAATTATGAGGAAGGAGTAAAATGGCCAACATTTACTTAAATTAATGATTATATGCATTTTCTCCGAAAAAATTCAGAAAATTAGATTTTGAATAATAAAAGTACAAAAATAAAAAATAAAAAATTTTTTGATTATAATAGTGATTTAACAGCTTTACCTAGGTAAGACACTAATGTAAAGTTTTGAAAAAATGTATGAAATAAAATTATTAATATAACCTATATTTATACATAGTTATTTATTGCTATGTATCTAACTTGTATCAATTAGCTACATTATTTCAAAATATTATTATTTTGTTTATACTTTCAGTCAATATGTTAAAAATCAGCTTCAGCAGTATGTGAGTACTTTGCAATGTTTAGGATAGCTCGAAATAGCTAAATGTAGCATCTGCAGTCAAAAAATTAGAAGAGGACCTCCGGCTGTACAAGTAAAAAATTTTCAAATCCTATATCTAAATCAAAACACAAAATAGATTCCCTAGCAGAAAAGAGCAGTCAAAAAAACAAAAAATAGAGAAAATTTTAAAAAAGCAAGAAAAAATTAATTCTATATTTTGTTTGAAATTCTTTTATTATTATTTGACTGAGCTGAAATTTTCAGGTATATGCATTTTTTTTACCAAATCTGAGTTGATTTCGAGCATTTTTTGAGTCTCTAACGGTTTGAAAGTTATTTACCCAAAGTTGAAAAAAAATGAATAGTTGTGGTCCTGATAAACTTATTGTTGAATTGAGTGTGTACACTGTAAATTAGATACTCTGCAACATCAAATGAATTTTCTGAGATATTTTGAGCAAGCTCTCTTTTACAAATTTTGAAATTATCTTATTATAACATTAAAAACCCCTCAATCAAGATGTGATTAGTATTTTGTTATAAAAACTTCTATCATTACATTAATTTAAATTTGTTTTAGTAATTAATTCTGTTAAGCATATAACACATAGCAATTAAAATCTTCAAACTCCTTTTACCCCTTTTAAATGTATAAGATAAATTTACCACTCACATTTTTTTTCACACAAAAGACAAATTCTCATTCAAAATAAATAGTTCAGAAGCTTATGACTCATTTTTATTAAATAAAATTTCAAAAAAAAATAAAAAGGTATAATAAATTGAGGAAGATCTATTTTATTTATATATTCTGGCATATTTAGTTTGTTTTAAATGTTTGACAAAATTCTTACCTATATTTGTTGCTAAATTTTTATTTCAATAGAATTTAAGCAACTCTGATGCTTTAAGAATTATATATTTATATTTTGGTATTATTTGGTATTTATGGTTTAAATGAACTTTTAAAAATGGTAACATGGTACTATTTAAGTTAATTTATTAAAGTTTTTGTCTGGTAATTGCTAAAGTCAGAGTTAGCTATGTACCTCTAAAAGTATCTAGGTTGTAATTAAACCTGTTACAGATGCAGAAATCTAACTCTGCAACTCTTATGCATTCGTATAATACTTTAATATAATATTTTTAATTCTACAATTTTTATAAAATCTAAATTTTCTTTTTTCAGGTTCTTTCAATATTTGCTCTGATTTTTTATAGTATAATAAGTGTTGTTTTGACACACTTAACAGTTGTTCTCTTTGGAGCATATGTTGTACAGTAAGTTTTGTGAATTTTATAAAATAATTATTAGCTTTGGAGCTTAATCCAGTATTTTAAAAATAGATTTATTATTATTATTATTATTATTATTATTATTATTATATTTATTATTATTATTATTATTATTATTATTATTTATTTTATTATTATTTATTATTATTTATTTATTTATTTAATTTTAAATTTAAATATAAATAATATAATTAATAATTTATATAATATATATATATATATATATATATATATATATATATATATATATATATATATATATATATATATATATATATATATATATATATATATATATATATATATATATATATATATATATATAAAATAGGGATTTTGAAGCAACATTAGTATTCAGCTTTTTAGTTGCTTCTCTGGTTTTTATTCGTCCACTGATTAAGTTTGGCACATCAGCAGTCATTGCAGTTTGTGAAGAGTGAGTAATTGTCTTTAAAAATATATATATATATATATATATATATATATATATATATATATATATATATATATATATATATATATATATATATATATATATATATATATATATATATATATATATATATATATATATATATATATTAAAAAGAAAATAATAACTTGAAAATTTAATATGAAATATGAAAATTATTTTACAGAGCTTGAAAGACCTTACAGTACCTTTTAAAAATTTAAGTCATTTTGAAAAAACATTTTTAAAATTTAATTGTACAATCTTAGAAAGTTTGAGGGTCTAGGCAGTTATATACTTTTGCCAATAGTCTAATCCATATATATATATATATTATATATATATATAATATATATATATATATATATATATATATATATATATATATATATATATATATATATATATATATATATATATATATATATATATATATATATATATATATATATATATATATATATATATATATATATATATATATATATATATATATATATATATATATATATATATATATATATATAATATATATATATATATATATATATATATATATATATATATATATATATATATATATATATATATATATATATATATATATATATATTATATATATATATATATATATATATATATATATATATATATATAACTTTTAGAAATCATAATTTACTTTTAATTAATTTTTCTTTCATTACCAGTGTCATTTCATTATTAAAGTTTTATATAATTAATTTTTTTCTTTTTGATGTTTGAATTTATTGATTTGCTTAATAATTGAGAGGCATACATTGTTAAATTTTTTAATACTGAAATTTTTTTCAGTTGGAATTGGTCTAATAGCTCTCAAGTACAAGGGTCTTTTGTATTGTTTGGTGTGTGGCTTGGAACATTCGTCATTCCACTTGATTGGGACAGACCTTGGCAGGTATTGAAATAAACTATGCTTGTTTTGTTTTTAATGTAAAAAATCTAAATTTCAACTTGGAGTTATGTTTTATCGGAAATTTGGTATGATGTTTATATTGAATTTAAACTTCTATTCAGTTATTGCAAGCAGAAACAAAAAGGAACTTCTAATAAGAGCAAAAATAATTGAAAAATACTAAAGTCGGAGATTATGAGGACTTCAGGGAAAGTGTAGAATAGAGCAAAAATTTAGTTAATTGAGACGGAAGTCTTAACGTACCTAAATCTTTACCCTAAGAAAGAGGAGTATGAAAGCTTTGAAAGATAGAAAAAAGGATATTGCTGGAACCTTTTTGGAAATATGAAAACAAGTTTTCAAAAACTTATTATGCTGGATCTTGGATGCAAAATGTCAATATGTGGATTTAACAAGAGGTGTTATTCCCATCAGAGAAAAGAGTTTTTAAAATTGGAGGATGAGGAATGAGAGAAGGAAACGTTTAGGAGGACCAGGGGATAATAGATAGAGGAATAAAAGGATAGAGAAAATTGAAGTCGAAGGAAAATAATTGATAAAAAGAGTAGAGTTTAGGATCCTAATTTCTGTTAGTTTCATGAAAAAGAATTGATGGAATTTTTAATTAGGGTATAGCAGCGTTTAAGCTAAAAATAACCCCATGACTCTCTGATTACCTCTTATGCCTAGCAGATGTCAAATTTAAAAGTGCAGATTGCGATATTTATTGTACTATTGATTAATAAATTTAAAATATTCAATTACTTTTAGAAAAGAATATTTTAGTTAAAGTTCTATAAAATTCATTAAAAAATACTTTTAAAAAATTACGAATTTCGTGATGTTTAACCTTCTACATTTTAATGTAAGCAAAGATAATGAAAAGATTTGAAAAGTTTTTTTCATATATTAAGTGTTTTATTTTTTTGTGACCCACTGCTACCCCAAGGTTTAGAAACGCTGTTCAAAATATCACCAATGTTCAAAGAAATTGAATCTTGGTAAATTCATTGTTCCAAACTCTCATCTGTTTTATATTTTTCAAATATTGCTAGATTGTCTTTTAGTTATCCCATTTGAATAAATAAGAGAGCATTGACATATTATTTATTATTATTATTATTTATTAGGTGTGGCCAATACCTTGTGCTGTTGGTGGACTTCTCGGAGAACTTGCAGCTTCCTTAGCTTTACTCTTGAATTCTTTCGGGAAAGAAAAGAAAGTCATTTGAAAAGGTGCATTTGTCTCAAGAATGCTTTCTTCATTCAGAAAAAAAGTTTCTCAACTTGTCTTGTTGTATGAATTGAACACAGCAATTCATATGCTTGATCCTATAGAGAAATTGCTCGTGAATTTGTTTTTCTTTACTATTTTAGGCTTAATCACTTATTCCTCTTATGCCTACTTGCCTCATTATACCATCACTATTCTTACCTTTTTTGGACTATTGCAGCCTGAGATTAAAGAAACTTTGGAAAAAGAAACCTTAAGCTCTGTAAATTAGTTTAAAAGTAATTTTGATTTTAGTTTTAATTCTATTTCTGTTCTTTTCTTTTATTAACTCTCTTCCTCTTTTGCTTAAACAGTTCAAGAATTATTGGTACCTTTATAATGAAGAAAGCTAACGAAAAAAATGTTAATAACAAGCAGAAAAGTAAGAATAATGTGAAGAAGAAAAAAGACACTACAAAGTCATCAATCGATAGTCCTTTTAGTTTAGAGTGGCCCTCAATCGATTATGGAAATTATTCACAATTGGTTTCGTGTTTGAAACAATCTTTTGGAAATTATTTGACTACAATTAAAAAAACTAAGGAGCTAGAAGAGAACACAGAATCGACTCTTGTCAAAGACACAAAAAATCATACTAAAAAGCTTCTAGCTAAAGCTGATCCTGCTTGCATTATATTTGGTTACAATGCTGTAATGAGGGGCCTAGAGAAAGAAAGGATCAAGACGGTCTTAGTTAACGCTGATATTAAACCAGATATGATAATAAAGTCATTTATTCCAATATGTAACTTAAGATCAATACCATTAATCCCTATAAAAAATTTGTCAGGTATATTTGTAAAAGAAGTTCGTATCAAAAGTACCATTGCTGTAGGTTTTACTTTATCAGCTTGTGAAAAGGAGGGTCCCTTTCATAATCTTTATATCAGCTGTTGTAGAGCACTTGGTTACGACAATTGTAAAGAAGACCTTA